>JZSA01001061.1:0-30807 GCA_000956155.1 Cotesia vestalis
TCAAAAAACGATCTACAAAAATGGTCTGATTTCATTTTTTTGAAAAATGATAAAAAAAAAAAGTTATTTCGAAAAATAGAAATTTTTTTGTCGAATTTTTGAATATTTTCACTTATAACTTTTTTATTTATAGTTCTACGACAAAAAGTTACTGGGCCAAAGTTGTAGAAAATTTAATTTGAAACAAAAAATGTCAACAAATTTTTTTTATCAAATAAATAGTTTAAAAGATATATCGTAAAAACCATTTCAACACCTATTTTCAAGATGGCGGCCGTGGGACAAGGGTGGCGACCCCACAAACTTGGTTTTAGCTTTACATTGACCCCCCCTACACATCAAAAAAATAAAATTGCGTCCTCTAAAAAATGCAACCCCAAATGTAACTTTTCAATGGACTATACGGCCAACACAACTTCGGTCTTACTTCAGGCACCCGAAAATTTTCTTGAGCCAAGAATTTTGTTCTCTAGTCAAGAAATTTTTCTTTCTGTATAAGAAGGTATGATTGAAAATCAAATATCGGGTGAATTGCCATGACTGAGTTTCTGATTATTTGACTGTTGCAAGAGTAATTCAAGTTGAAGGTGCATGAGAAAAAAAAATTGTTTATCTTAAATTTTTAATTGTTATGTTACTTATCAATACATTATGGTCTAGCTTGATTTAAATTTGTTTGTTCTACAAAGTATACAAGCTAGATTTACATAAGCGAGAATCTAGAAGTAGCTTGAAGAGCGATCAGAAGCTAACTCTCTCCCTCGAATAATTTGCAAAAGATATTCAGTCTCAGAATTATCTCAGCTGAGAAGCTGAACCGTGGGGGCTTTCCAGTAGATTTTGGGGTATAGTTGAAGGCGATTTATCTATGAATAAGTCACATATAAAAAAACTCTTGATGGAATAATTTCGTGATTATATATAAATAATATCGGAATTTCTCGTGGATAGATTTGATTATTATTTGAGAAAAAAAAAAACTTGGACACACTTAGTATCCTATTAGTAATTTATGAATAAGAGCTCATTTTCTAAAGCTTATTCTATAATATTTCATTATTATTTGTGAGTCGAGTCACATGAGTTGGACAGAAAAAAATGACATAAACAATACTTTTGAGGGTTAAACATTTTTCATAAACATAAATGGATTCGGTGACTCTTGTTCAAGTAGTTTAACTTAAGTCAACCCGACCCATCAAGTTGCATCATAGAAATGGTACATCTTCTTGTTTCAGTGAATGAAGGATATTTATCAAGCGCTGCGGGTGTTTGACATCTTAATCCTGGTTAGTTTGAATACCATCGCCTACGTAGCAAATGTAACCACTAAGTGTTAGATACACAATTACGTATTTATTTATAACGGTTCATACACAAAACAAAAAATTGTTGTTATATTAATAATAATCATAATAAAAAATAGTAATAATGATAATAATCATGACCCACGACAATAATAAAATAAACTAGTTGAGAATAATTATTCAAAATTTATTTGCCTGATAAAAACATTAAACAATTGAAGACGTAAATAAAGATCATATGGAATATGAATGACAAAGAAATTTTTAAACTAGAAAAATGTTGCCCTTAAAATTATGGGAAAAAAAAATTTCTTCTAATTGGCTTGCAGGGTCAATCGTTTTCAGCTATTTCATTTTCTGCAGACAATGTTTAAATTATCACACTAAGTCTTGTTGTGGAAAAATTTTCTGAAACACCTATATAGACAATTCAACGAAATAATAAATCTATTGAAATTTCCGAGTGCTATTAAAAACGTTAAATCTTGTAGAAATCAGTGTGACTTTGATTTGTTAAATACATTGACAAAATTCTCCGATAGCTATCTCTCCAGGGCAATCTATCCTGTTAGCGGTTCTAAAAAGTAAACAGTCAAAAAGTCTCAAATTACTAACTTCTTAAAATTGGTCCCCTTAAAGTATACAATCAACGGAACAGTCGTAGAATGTAATTACAATGCATTTATATGGTAAAGAAACAATAGAGTGTTTTCCATTGGCAAAAATGGATTTACAGTGTGATAGTTGATATGAAGTAGTAATTATTTCGAAAATAGTCAATAGTCAGACGGACACCTTGGTTCAAAACTTAAATTATGTACTTTTAACAATACAAAAATTTAGTTATAACTTATCAAATTTATTTACATTATTATTTTAATTTTAAAACATCCCTGTTTCAGAAAAAAATTTTCAAGATTATATGTCTTTAAAATATTCAATATTTTTTATTTGTCAGAAAAATATCTAAATGCATGTAAAGTTTGCATAACATATCTCACAAGCGTGAAAGACATTTATATAAGCTACTTCTTCAATGGATTTCTAGAAAATATGTAGTTAAGTGCAAATAATTGGGATGGGTGAACGAAGAGATCCGCGATTCGGACAGCTGTCAAAGTCGAGCGTGTCAAGATTGAGTATCCATACGTGCACCGTGACGTAAAAGGCCATCAGAAGAGCTCACGGAGAACGGAAGAGAAAACAAGGTTCGGTGAACAGGCGAATGGATTTAGAACAGCAGGATAGAGATAGAGAAGCAAGATCACGAGAGAAAGGGATGCAAAGGCAAGGGGAGACAACACTGATAAATATTTCGCCATTTCTCTCTGTGCTCCCTGGCGAGAGCACAAACATAGGGCGGCTCCCCGTTTCAACCCGAAAGCGAGTTGCTACCTAAGCCTCTGTTCTTATATTCTTTTCTTTCTTTTTTTTTTTTTTTTTTTTTTTTCCTATTTAACCAACTGAATTTTATATCTAAGCTTTAATTTACAAAAAAGTAGAAAAAATTTTCTATACTGATTCTAATAACTTATCAAAACGAATATCCAGGAGTAATTTTTTTTCATTATTTAAAATCTTAAATTGCAGTTTTGATTCACTTATAGAGACTTATGACTTGAGCAAAGTTTCCTACTAAACGAATTGCTTCTCAACATACTTTAATGGTGATCATTAAAATCAACTTAAACTCTGCATATTATATCTTTCGATTTTTTTACTACTTTTTTTTTAATTCTTTTTATTTCGTCCGACTGAAGTAATGACCATTTTTCGAATTTAAAATTTAATTTTTTAGTTTACTGCTTGCTACTCTGATTGATTGTTCCGGTTCTCTAAAAAGCATCTTGATCCTTTTCGAAGACTTATTTCGTTCCGCAGGGTCTCGTACTTCCAAGAAACGTGTCTGCTTCCTACGTATTCTGCGAACAAAGAATACTTAATAAAATATTTATATAAATATCTATTCTTATTTAAATTTTTTTTTGTTTTAGTTTGTATGTGGTCACTGATCGCAGCGACCCTGAGAAAAATTTTCCCCTCTACTCCTTTAATGTATATATTCTGTTTTTTTTTTTTTTTTTTTTTTTTTACCTATATTTATCCGTCAGTCTTTTTTACTATCTTTATTTTTCATATTCAATCATATGAAGGATTATTTCTTCAATGTTTTTCTGATATACTACAGTATTCCTAAACTTGTAAATGTTTGAAAAGGACGAACACACAATATCATCCAATTAACTGTCACACTGTCGCAAAATGATTTTTAGTTCCTGAATCATTCATAATTCACTATGGAAAGCAAAAAAAAATTTTTTTTTTGTAACAGAAGTTATTGATTTAAGGTCGATTTTTGAAAACCGGGTTTCGTGAGTAGGAATGCATCTGTGAATTCGAAAAGATCTGTCAAACTTGGCTTTAATTAGATGACAACGTAGAGTTATTCTATAGGTAGTAACTTCAAGGCCTAGTAATTTTACAACCACTATAACAGTCTTATTTCAACAAGATTATTTTTACCTTCATAGGATAGTCCTAAAATCAAAGTTCGCTTAGAATTTTTAAAATACACAGAAAAAAAGATTCACTTGAGCCAAGAATAGATATTTATGTCATAAAACCGTGAAATTACGGTTTTCTGATAGCGACGATATTTCGATATGAGCTTAAGGTTTGTGGCGAGAATGTCCGAAACGGGCGCAATTTTAACGTCCGAGGCGTAGCCGAGAACGGAAATTTACGCTCGTTTTTTTATATTTGCGTTACTAACATTAAAGCGAATATCGAAAAAAAATCGTTGTAAAATCGCCACTAAATGGCCGAATGACATACAATATTCTTTGTTATTATCGCTTTATAAGTTTAATTTTTAAAGGATAGGAAGCAAATAATGACATATTTAAATTTTATGAAGTTTCACTAGGGCAACAAAACTTAATTTTAAATTAATTATCTTCTTATTAATATTTATTTATAGCGTGGTTGTTATTTTATTAACATTAGGTCCGCTTCATAACAAACTGCCAGCAGAGAAATAATTAGCGCCACTCAATAGTAACTGTTTAAAATTGACTCAAAATCATTGGTCAGTACACTAGAATGTGACTTTTTTTTTACGATCTTTCTTAATTTTGTTTGGGTGTACACGAAAAGTCCGTAGAAAAAGGAGGGGGTAAAACTTCACGGCCTAGGCCGTGAAAAAAAGACGGCATGGTAGAGTCTCTAGAAAAGAGTCCCTTTACGGACGCCACCCAGCGCTCAAAAGTTGAACTTTTGGAGCGAGCATGACAGAAAATATTTTTCTTCCTAATTATTTTTTTGAACGAAAAAAAAAATTTTTTTTTTGACACTGGAAATTTCATTTATTTCGACAAAATTAATTCTCTCACTTTAAAAAATACGTATTTTGATCCAAGAAAATTTATTTAAGTCAGGAAAATCTTATTGTTTTGAGAAAATTCAGTCTCTTGCTTCAAAAAATTTAGTTCTTAATAGAAGTAAATTTTCTTGTCTGAAGAAAATTTTTCTCTTGCTCCAAAAAATTAAATATCTCGAACGAAGTAAGTGTTCATTAATATTTTTATTGATTAACATGTCAAGTGAGAAAATCAAATAATTTTGAATCTCTTTTTTTGTATTTAATATGTATAATTACACGCAAAAATAATATAAAATGGGTATCAAATATTCAAGAGAAAAATTTTCTCGAGGTGAAATAGTATATTACACACCCAGGGAAGTAAAATAAGAAATGTCTCAGATCACATGTAATTGTTGACCGATCACAATTACATGTGATCTGAGGCTTTCTTATTTACTTCCCGAGGAGTGTATACTATTTTTCTCCTCGACGGAGGCGGAAAGCGGCATTTTCGTTTAGCGCACTTTTAAATGCTGTCCGAAATGTGCAGAAATGCAAAAAAAAAATTTTATACGCCCTTATGGCTCCTGGGATCCTTTTCGGATGCCATAAGGACGTATAATAAAAATTGTATTTTTTTTTTTAAGTCCAAAAAAATTTTTAGTTTAAAAAAAATTTTTTTTTGCATTTCTGGACATTTCATGAAAAAATACGTCGGTTTCCAAAAAAAAAATTTTTTCTACGCTCTTATGGCATTCGAGGCGGGTCCCGCGAGTCATACGGGTGTATAAAAAAATTTTTTTTTCGGGAATCAACGTATTTTTGTATAAAACGTGAAAAAACGCAAAAAAAAATTTTTTTCCAAACTAAAAATTTTTTTTTGGACTTTTTGGATATTTTTTTTTTAAATATCCCTTAGCTATGCCTTATTACTCGCCGATACCTTATTTTAATAATTAACAAGGTAAAATTAGAGCCAAAGCGCCAATTATTCTGAAAACCAATAAAAAAAATTGTACCCAAAAATTCCTATGCTTCCTGACAATCTTCAATATCTACATGATAAGAAATTAATAAGGAAAATACTTTTGAACTGGATCATTTTTAATTGATAGCTACCAAAAATATTTAATTTCAGATTTTGGTCTTTGAACAGCCCGATTCAACTAAAGTTTTTGATTACACCAAACACACTCCTATTCACATAGGTCGGATATCTTCAGCAAGTCACAACGCAACCCTCGAAAGCTGGACTACTGATTTTCTGAGAAGAACTGGTCAATCATTGGGCTTCATTAAATATCAGGACAAAGAAAAAATATTCAATCAATTTAACAATGCAGCTATTGTTAAGCTACAGTTGAAATTGCTTCCGGCAATTGATTCTCAAAACTAAAATATAAAACTTATTGTTTCTTTTGTTAATTTTTTGATAGATTCAACTATTGGAAAATAAATAAGCATTAGAATTTATTTGATAACGGTCGTTAATATTTCATAGATTTCTGTCGAATAAATGACATTAAACCACCAATCGCACACTTTTATCATATCGGTGAAGATATCTACATTGACTTACACGAGAAAAAATTATTTTGCTGCTAAAAATATTTTTTTTTGATAATCAATACACTGATAATCAATCAGTACTAAGAAAACGTGATATTTTGATAATCATAATAAGTTTACTGATTATCAGCATACCAATATAACAGACTAATAGATATTTTTAATCTCACTTTACTGACACAAATCAATTTACTTATAAAACTAACAAAACAAATAAAAATTAAAATTAAAAGTGTAACAATAAATTTTTTACTTCCCCTTCCCCTTGACCTCGGCCTCGGCGAACAATTACATGTGATCTGAGGCTTTCTTATTTACTTCCCGAGGAGTGTATACTATTTTTCTCCTCGACGGAGGCGGAAAGCGGCATTTTCGTTTAGCGCAGCGGGAGGAAAATTGACGCTTTCCGCCCGGAGGTGAGAAAAAATTTTTGATATTAGTAAGTTTCAAAAATTAAAAGCTCTAGTAAAAAATAATTCCAAAGGCCATAAGCCAAAAAAATCAATGGTATTTAAATGGGATGAAATTATGACATTTATCAACGATGCACCAAATTACATACACTTGGCTTCTAAGGTTAGTATTTATATTCACTTTTATGAATAATTTAATAAATTATATTTAATCAATTTACACCTAAATTTATTATTATTATGATTTTCATTCATTTATCATTTTCAATATTTAAGGTTATTCGCATCTTTGGTATCTGTGGAGCTTTGAGATGTGATGAGCTAATTAAACTTAAATTACAAGATGTGAAGCGTCTTGGTAATAAGTATATTGTGTCAGTCAACGATACGAAAAATGATATGCCCCGCCAATTTATAATTGGAGAACGTTTTTATGGGATAGTCAACCAGTACATTTCTTCGAGGCCTGATGATCAATTCATTGACAGATTGTTTATTCAGTATCACAAAGGAAAATGTCAACGTCAAGTTATCGGCAAAAACAAAATTGGAGAGATACCCCAATTGATAGCATCATATTTAAACTTGGAAAATCCGAAGTCTTACACCGGGCATTGTTTCCGTCGAACGAGTGCAACGCTCTTATCTAACTCAGGAGCAAGCACAACTATGCTGAAACAGCTAGGTGGTTGGAAATCAACTAATATAGCACAAGGTAATTATTTTATTTATTCCATTACGTTTAGATATTTTCTATAATTTACGAATTCTTTAGATACAGGATAATTTAATACTCTGTTACATATTAAAATAATGCACTTTTTTAACGTCTTACTTATAAATGGTTCACTTTTTACCGGATACGTCGAAAATTCTATGAAAAATAGAGAAAAGATATATGAAAGTATTACTCAAGCTGCTATATCCGTTGATCATCAAAATCCACAACCATCTACTAGTAAAAAATATTTGAATGACGTCATGATTACGGATGAAAACACAGAATCTACTCATACAGATCTTCATTGTGATGATTTTTCTGATGATTTAGTAATAGATGAAAACGATCTAGATGAAATTGATAAATTGGACCAGTTGAAAGTGCCGGAATCACTGATACCCTCAATTACAACTACGAGAAATGAAAAAATCGTAACAACTAATGATAATCGACAGATTCCACCTACTTATTCTACCAAAAAACCACCAGTTTCAGTTTTCTCTACAGAAAAAGAAAAGAAACCACCGTTGAAAAGAATGAAAAAAGAAGAACCTAAAACCCACACTAATGAACAATTTTCAGAATGCTTATCAACTAATTCAAGTTTTCAGAATTCGAGTATTAAATATGAAAACTGTGTATTTCATGGAAACATTATAAATCATTTTTATAATCCAGATGCTGACCATGAGAATAGTGAAAAAAAAAAAATGCTAAAAAAAAATTGTTAGAGTATAACATGATGTATGGTTTGTTTTAATTATTTTATAATAAATAATGTAATTTATTGAAGTTACAAAAATAAAGACATGTTTATTGAACTTAATTCTTTTGTTATAAAAAAATAATATAAATGGATTAAGCTTTTCAGATGTAGTTGATGCTCCTAGTCCCATGTCGATATGTTCAGTAGTTTTGGAATGATTGACGATCTACCAAAACCCATTTTCATTATATGTATTGGGGTGTGCCAAAATGTAACTTCCTTGATGGACCTTTTAAAATTGGCATTTTGAGTTCCACTTTTAACAGGAGTTGTGTTTGGGCATTTCCTGAGATATTTTGGGGCGAGAGGATTTATTCGATTTTCATAGAATTTTTAACAGCAGATTTAATTGGACACTTCCGGCGGAATTTTGAATTTTCAGCGGAAATTTCCAAACTAAGCTTCTGCTAAAAAATTCTATGAAAATCAAATAAATCCGCTCCCCTCAAAATATCGCAGAAAATACCCAAACACAGCCCCTGTTAAAAGCGGAACTCAAAATTCCAATTTTAAGAAGTCCATCAAGGAAGTTACATTTTGGCACACCCTAATACATATATACATATATATAGATATAGGGGAGGGGGAGCAAAATGGAGTAGGGGTAGCAGAATAGGTCACCCCTCAAATTTCGTAAAAATAATTTTTTTTTCCAAAAAGCTCTTTTAGTTTTCTAAAATATATTTTAACGTCATTTTCTACAATTTAAGAAAAAAAAAATTTTTTAATCTAAAAAACATAATAAAAAATTTTTTTTCTAACTTGTTCCACAGCAATTTTTACCGTCATTGTACAACATAATAAATTTTTTTTCACATCCCGATTTAAAAAAAGTCGGGAAGTTATTGGTTCCATGCCAGTTTTCGGAAGTAAAGTTCTAATCTGATCTCCACATAAACAGTAGAAAATATTGTGTAAAATCAAGACAATTTCTGTGTTAAATACGGTCAACACAAAATTAGTGTTCAAATTCAACACACTTTGTGTTAAAATAAATGACATTCACGACATTCGATAGGGTTCAGCGAAATATTAGCAAGTAACAATTAATATATTACTTATTAAAAGTTCAGGTTTGAGGTCTAAATATTATTGGTTCAATTGCCCCCAAGAGGGGGTCAATTGAACCATTCGACGCGTTCGGATAAATGAATAATTTTTAAAAATTCACATTGTTTATTGACTAATTTATGTATTGATAATGATAGTAGACATAGAAAACTACCATTCCAAAAAAAAAATTATTATTTAGTTTTAATTCGAATAGTAAAAAATTATTAAACTTTTTTTGGTTCAATTGACCCCCTTCTCCCCTACTTTACTGATCGTAATTAACATAGATTATATGACAAGGAACTAAATAAAGAGTAAGCATTATCTGTGATGATAATGATAACTGATTAGTACTCAATGATGATAATGATTACTGATTAGTACTCAATGATGATAATGATTACCACTACTCACTATAATTTTATGTTTCAACGGTTCGAACTTACACACGATGTTGTCATAATCAATAATCGCAAGAAAGAACTCGTTGAAAATAACTCAAGCTACTATAACTCTGATCAGGTTAACTTCGGTTGAATGAACTCAGTGCGAAAATGTCTCAAGATAAGTCAACTCTATAGTATGTGATGATAAGCAAGTTGATGTTCTTATTGATGACCCTAATGATTATCATCATATCGTTATCATCTATCATAACTCAGATCATAATATGATATAATATTGATCATAATGATGAACATGATCATGATTGTCGTCATGATGATGATTATGACGATAATCTAAGTAGGATCCTACAGGTGGGCCATACGATTCTACTACCGGCAATTATCGGGTGAATGCGATAACCTAATTATTTAAAACTTCACTTGCCTGAATAACGATAGATATGATATGATATAGATATGATAGATATAGATAGATATGATAGGATGGATCCGTAATACGAGACATAAGGAAGCTTGGTTTGAAGCGATAATTTTTTTTTCGTTAACACTGTCAAATATTGTTCAAAACGCAAAAAAAATCTTATAATTTGAGTCTTTTAAAGTTATTTTAAGTTGAATCTAGTGTCAATATTACTAAAAAGCTTTATATTGAGATCGTTAATCGCAAATTTTTCTATCCGATTTGAATAATATAGAAAAATTTTGTTCGAACTTTTAAGTTTTATTACTCTCTAATGGTTCATCATCGACGTAAAACCAGATTATATTTCAACCAGACTGATAAGTCCAGTTGTGCACTACTATAGTTCAATAGTGCACGAAAAAAAAAAGTTTACAACGTTACATCGTAAAAAATACATATGAAAGTATGAAATCTCAAATTTTTACGATACAATATCGTGAATTTTAAAATGTAATATTATGAAAGTGAAGATAATGAAAATCTGATCTTGGATTACGATGTGACAATTGAAATTATTTATACAGTTTTTTTTTTCCTGTGTATCTAAGAAATAGGAGGATGCACACAAAAATTTCAAGTGATATCGAGACAGCATTTAATACTGCAATTGAAAAGATAATCTCCATAATTAGTTGAACTTCATAATAATGATGATTGCTTTCTATTTTCATAAATTGCTATTGGTTCACACTAATGATACCAATTATCATCTACTAGAGGTGGATGTTCGCAGTTCAAGTACCCTTATTTTTTTAATTTGCTTATAAATTTCGAGTCACTGATTATGGAACATTTATGGGAATTTTTATCTTATGGCATGTGCAAGAGACTGATTTTTTTTTTATAATGCTACTGGACAAAGTTGAAGCGAGAAGTTTAAAAATGAAATGAAAAAAATTATTCTGTTAGAGCATGACAGTTACTATGCTATTATATTTAAACGATAATGGTTATAATTAACTAGCTGTTACCCGCCCGCTCCACTGGGCACTTTATAGAATTGTATTTTTAGATCTATTAGACTAAAAATATAATTGGAGGATTGTTTTGACTTGCATAGATTTCAAATTCTATCGAATTGGCCTATACCTTTCATCCATGTGATTATTCCCAGTAATGTTCATTGTGATTTTCAATGCAATCACTATACACGGAAAAAAAAAAAAACTGTTGCTGCTACAGGTTGGGTCTGTAGCAGCTACAGGCGTGATTTTGTAGCAGCTACAGGCCCGGGCCCGTAGCAGCTACAGGCGTGGTTCTGTGGTAGCTAAAGGCCTACTATACAGTCAAAAAGAATAAACTACTTTTTTAAAATGAGAGTAACTTATACTTAAAAAAATGTCATTGAAATATGATAACACATATCGATCGATGAGTCAAAGTTTTATGTAACTCTATCCAAAATTGCTAATTTATAAAAAATTTTTGCCAAGAAATATAAACAATAAAAGATTAAAAAACGGGGTTTTTTTGAGGTTTCAAAATAAGCATCAACTTCAGACTTCTGTAAAATCGTAAATTCAAATTTTTTGTTCACGCTGAATTTTTTGGTGATTAGTTAAACCTTCTTAAACGCAATGATGAAAAAAAATTTTTGTTTTTTTCATAAATTATAAACAATGGTCACTCGCTATCTTTTGATCAAATAGAGATAGAAATTTGTTTCGAATTGGCATTTATAAAAGGTAAAATATTGAAATTACGCGTGAATGATGAAATTTACCACTATCAAATTTTATGATTTATTTAATTTTTAAAATTTGAGGCAAGTGTTTTCTTTTCTTAATTTGTATGAATAATTATGACAAAAGTATTTGTTCTGACAACTATCGTTGAATTAATCACATTAACTATCATTCTCACTATTAGAGTCATTTTCATCGCTTTCATTAACTCTAATTAAAAATATGAATTTTTTTGTAATATTCTATAAATTATTTTTATTGTTAAAAATTTGGCTGGCTACTTCGAAAATTCAACTTATTATTTATTTTTGTACCTACTGTGTAAGAAAGAAGTACATAAAGATAATATTCCAGGTATATTTGAGTGACTACGCCTATGGAAAAAGGATCAATTACAAAAGGGTCGAAAGTCGATAGGGGCCATAAACACTTGTCTCAAATTTTAAAAACTAAATAAATCAGAAAATTTGATAGTGGTAAATTTCATCATCCGCACGTAATTCCAATATTTTATCCTTTATAAATGCCAATTCGAAACAAATTTCTATCTCTATTTGATCAAAAGATAGCGAGTGACCATTGTTTATAAATTATGATAATAATTTATGAAAAAAACAAAAATTTTTCTTCATCATTGCGTTTAAGAAGGTTCAACTAATCACAAAAAAATTCAGCGTGAACAAAAAATTTGAATTTACGATTTTACAGAAGTCTAAAGTGGATGCTTATTTTGAGACCCCAAAAAAAACCCCGTTTTTTAATCTTTTATTGTTTATATTTCTTGGCAAAAATTTTTTATAAATTAGCAATTTTGAATAGAGTTACATAAAACTTTGATTCATCGATCGATATGTGTTATCATATTTCAATGACATTTTTTTAAATATAAGTTACTCTCATTTTAAAAAAGTAGTTTATTCTTTTTGACTGTACAGTAGTTTTGTAGCAACTACAGGTCTAACCTTCTTGCAGCTAATCCTAGCCCTAACACAGATACAGAGATAACATTGTCACATTTACAGGCTTAGTAGTTATTTAATGATATTTATATAAAAATATTTGGCTTGCAGTATTTTTAGCTTGGGTCAGCTGATTTAAGGACGGTTTTTGAGTTGTAACTACTTTTTTTAGTTTAAAAAATGTGATTGAGTCTTAAAAATCGACTTAATTAAAAATTTTGAAATTATTCTGAAAAATTGATTTTTGAATTTCATTTTTAAGGTTTTTCATAGTAAGACATTGATAATTTTTATTATGTTTATCTTAAATAATTTTCCACCAAACTATTATTAAAATTATTAAAAAAATAATATTTTTTTTATTTAATTGTTTAACAAATGCAATTCAATCCAATGTTTAAATAACGATTATTTTACTATTTATTATCACAAAGTGGAATTATTAATAATAATAAAATAAATTTGTCGTTTCAACTTGAAAATGTGATAGTTACATTTAAAAGTAATTACTCGTATTGAAATAATTAGTTGTACAATGCATTTAAAATTTTGGCAACAAAATGAAGCCTGTAGCTGCTACAGGTTTCTCCTGTTGCACCTACAAAACTTGGCCTGTAGCTGCTACAGATTTTTCCTGTTGCAGCTACAAAACTGGGCCTGTAGCAGCTACAGGTCTAACCTGTTGCAGCTACAAAATAAGGCCTGTAGCTGCTACAGGCCTAACCCGTTGCTGCTACAGGCCTATCCTGTTGCTGCTACAAGAACACGCTACAGGCCTAAGACCTGTAGCAGCTACAGTTTTTTTTTTCCGTGTATTGTTACCGTGTTTTTCTTTCAAAAATGAATAATCATTAACATGAAGAAAAAAAATTTGAAATGAGCATTGAAAGTTTCAGTTAAGGTAATTGCAGGTCTCATACGCGAAGTTTAAATCTGCCTAGCTTGAAGTGCGACGAATTTTGCCGTTAATTAAGATTTCCTCCTCAACATCAATTTTTTTTGGAAAATTAAATGTACATCGTTTTTACGAATTCTCTTAAAATAAGAAGTCAAATTTCTTTTCCACATTCCAAATGTTTACAAAACGCATTCATTTTAATCTGTTAAATTCCCGGAATCCCGTCATAAGAAGAATTCATCGGTTATGTGATCACTGATCAGCAAAAATAGAATATGTGTAAAATTCTTAGTCCGTTGACTGAATAGCTATGTGTGAAGTTAAATTTTGGCAACCTTACAATGACTTTTTCTCCGCTTGCAAAGAGACGATTGTTGTAAAAAAAATATTATTTTGAGAAAGAAAAATATTCTAATTCGTTGACGTTGGAAGCCATTCCTGTAATTTTTTTTTTTCCTTAAGATTAAATCAAATTTTATATCTATAGGAACTGTATTGGAAGAATATGAATTTTTTGACAATTATCACTCCCGCACTTTTATGTCGGGGAGGAATTTTGTAAGATCCTATTCGAGATGCTTTCTACATTATAAATAAGAGATTATAACAAAACTTTGAGTCCATAGAAATTATTGTTTGGAAATGAGAGATTCTCATTGTTAACACCCCCATAAACCCTTTTAGGGGTTAGAATTCGAGAAAATCCATTCTTAGCGGAACTTGATATCATACACGAAAATTCCTACCAAATTTGGAGTCAGTTGATATTACAGTTCGGAAATTTAAACTTTTGATTTTAGCACCCACCCCCACAATCTCTCTATCGGAAGTAGAATTTTTTTAAATCCGGTTTAAGATAATATTTTCATGACGAATAAAAGATTCCTACCAAATTTACAGCTCTTAGAAGCTATATTTTGAAAATTAAGATTTTTTATTGTTAACACCTGCAGTTTTTTTTGGGGGTGGTTCGTCGTAAAATCCGCTTGTAGATTATTCTTACATCACATATAGAAGATTCCTACTAAATTTGGAGTCTATAAGAGCTATATTTTACAAACGAGACTTTTTGGGCATCTCTTTTGGATCTCTTTTGGGATTTGATAAATTTTATTCTTAGCGGAACTTGACAACTTGATTCCCACCAAATTTCGAGTCTGCAGAAGTTACAGTTCAGAAATTAAAATTTTAGATTTTAACAAGCACCCCCGCAATTCCTATCGGAAGAAACTTTATTAAAATTCATTTTAAGATGATCTCTACACCTCTACTAATATTATAAATGTGAATGTACGTTTGTTTGTTACCCTTTCACGCGAAAACGACTTAACCGATCATCAGGAAACTTTGCACACATATTCTTGGAGGTATTAGAATTAACATAGGATACTTTTTGTTAAAAAAAAAAAATTTGTTTTTTACAAAAGATGAAAAAATTGTTTGTCAAAAAATTACAATCACATTGATTCAGTTATATTGAAATGTAATAATCTTTGATATTTATTTAAGGTCTTCATCGCGGGTAAAAGCTAGTAAGAAATAAAAGATTCCTACCAAATTGAGAGCCTGTAGGAGCTTTATAATATTCTTATAATTTTCGTTAAGAGGTTGTATAGATTATAATTTAAAATTTCTTTCAACACTCGCAAAACATAGATTATTACTTATATCCAAGAAACGGAAAGCAGAGTCCTGGTAGCAATGTAAAATACACTATTCGCGAGCCGGCAGTTGACATGGACTAATGCTCTGGTGCAAGAAAGACGGGAAGCTTGCGCCTGAGAAGCTGGTTGTGGGTATGGCTTGAGATATTGCACACCAGATGCGGTCTCGCGCTGATCAAAGAAATGCTCCTCACTGAGAGAGATTAAATGGATGCTGTTGGAACACTAGAGTTACAAATAATAAGCGACGAATGAGCAAAGCCGGTAACTTAGATTTGATACACTCTCTGTGGGCTTCAGTTTCTTGTTCGATACAACTTTTTCTGGTGAATCTCTCTTGTAGTAAAGTTTCACGTTATTCTTTAATGTTCTAATCACCATTGTTCTTAAAACTCAGCAAACATGCTTTACTCTGCAGAGTAGATTAAAATTTTTGATGGTTTATGTAGAATATTTTAAATACGGGGTTGCTGTATGATTATCTGAAAAGAAGAAAAAAATTTTTTGAGTTTCACATTTTTTTTTGCGTAAATAAAATTTTTTTTTGTGCCGACAAATTCAATTTGAAAACAAATAATGATTTTTGTAATTTGATTTCATTTTCTTTAAGACTATTTTTAATTTTTGAATCAAATTATTTTCGATATTAAGAAAATCATTAACTCGATCAAGAAATTTTTATTCTACACATTCTATTAAACCGAAAAAATTCTTTTTAAATTGGACTAAATTTTATTTTCTGTATGCTTGGAAAATAATATAATAATGTATTTATTACGATGTAGTATAAAGTTAACAAGAAATCCTGATAAACTTTTTTTTGGCTCGAGACCTTATTTGAAACTCGATTATGCTTTTATAAAACCCTAATAGAAATTTCAAAGTTGCATTTATTCATTTATAATGATTTTCAAAAATAATATTCATCATTTAACGTTATTGTGATTTAGTCTACTTATATTTACATTGTCAAACTTGGAATGTCGCTATATGCTTGATCAGCATATCCAAGCACTTAGCACCTACTTCCCAAGAGTGTAATACGCTTGTAACTCATTTGAATTCTACATTTCTCTCGGATTCGTATACTTACCCCGTATATAGCCAAAAGCAGAATGGATATCATTCTTGTCAGCCAGTCAGCACCAGTAACATACCCAGGTGGTTTGCGCCCTGGTGCCTCTTCGTGATTCCTATGTGCCATGAATCCATTCAACAGCAATCACGTTTGCACTCTGCAATATTTCGATTCTCGTGAATTATGCATTAGATATTACAAAGCCCAAATTTCGATTAAAATGAGGACACCACAAAAACGAAAAAAAGTAATCGATGAATAAAACGATCCGATCTCCTGGATCAACTTTATTTAGTCGCTGTGTTGTATTCATGAAAAAACTAATTTATAGTGACAAAATAAATTAAATCTCTCTAAAAAATTGATTAAAACGATTATTTTTTGGAGATTTTTCATACGAAAAAAGCTTCACGAATTTTATTATAAAAGTAACAACAATAAATAGTAAGTATAATAACAAAAGATATGTTTTTATGTAAACCTATAAAAATAATGGTAGAAGAAACAAATCCACGGGTCTGTGTGTTTGTAAATATGTGTAATTTTTGTAATGTATGGTTATACAGCACTCAATTATCTATTTCAATTAGAGATCACTCTACAATTATTCCTTAGGTAAAATGCATATCAGAGTTTCTTGGAAATTTAAGAGAGTTAATTTAATATATAATCATTTTCATTGTATTTTTTACCCCGCGGAAAAATGATGTATCCTAGAATATATGCTGGAAATATATCCTAGTATATATTCTAGGATATATGCTGAGTCTAAGAAAATTCGCCGAAAAATATTTCTTAGGATATATTCTAAGATATATCCTAGAATATATTCAAAGATATATTCTAGAGTATATACTACGATATATTCTAGGATATATTCGAAGATATATATGCATGTGTTACGTCCATTGATATTAAACCAGACTATAGATCAGAAAAAAATTTCACGTATCACTGGGACACATGCGAGCGCAAGTATATATATATATATATATATATATATATATATATATATATATACATTTTAAAATTAAATGCTCTGCAAAAAAAGTTCATTTATAATTTTTCGATAAAATCATTCCCTTAGAAGTTATTTCTGGTTTAAGTTGTGTTTATAGTGATTATCATAGTTTTTCAGTCTTAAAATAAAGTTTCATGTATTATCATAATTCATTTCATCTATAAATGTTCCAAAAATTTTATTAAAATGATTAATAGTTATAGTAACGTCAACAATATGGTGTGTTGAATACATTCTCGATAATATTGCCACTTATTTGTATTTTTAGGTACACTGAGAAAAAAACATAGGGATTTTTCCTATTTTTGCATAGGAAAAATTGCTATGTTGTCATAGGAATTTTTCCAATGTTAACATAGGAATTTTTCCAATGTTGACATAGGAATATTTCCAATGTTACCATAGGAATATTTCCAATCCCATACAAAGTTGCCGTTAATGGAAACAATCCCAACCATCGGCCGATATCCGGCAGCCAACGATTGGCCAGTTATAAGGATTTGTCAACGGGCCATATTTGGTTAAACGCTGGTCGCCGTCTATTGCGGACATTAATGTTCCGCAATTAATATCCATTTATCGCCCAAAGTCTGGTTGTTCTTGGTCAATTATTGTTATTTTATAATAACACAAATTTGGGTTTTCGGAGATGCTTTACGCGAAGTATAATATTTAAAAAATAAAAAAAGATAATGTTTATTTAAGTTTATTATCGATCCAAATAAAAGTTACATATAAACTTATATAAATAAATAAAAAAAAATATAAACTTTTATAGAAGATTATCGTAGATCTAAACGAAAATAATGAGTAAATAAAACAAGACAATAAAAATTTTAAATATGATTTCGAAGTTTGACTTGAGAAAAGGATGGCATAATTTTTGAGACAAACATATAATTATTGGAAGGATCAACTATCCCTTATTAGACAAAGAGATTTAAAAAGATTAAAATTATTTGAAAAAATTGAAAAAGATTTGATTTTTACTACTACATAGATATACGCTTTACATTAAGGTAATCTTTTTGAATCTCTTTTTCTAATAAGGGATTAGCCTAAATAGGTTTGGTGCAAATTAAATTTAGAATTAAAAAAAATAATCGTCTTCAGACATTTAAAAACTTTATACAAAAATCGACAAAATTGAGTACTAATAAATTTCATAATCTGTATATGTAGTAATATAATATATTTCAATCATTCAAATAGCTAAGTTGAATTTTTCAGTTATATTCCAGCATGCAGCGCAGCCGGTAATGATCGAGACTTTCACGCAGACGAACCAGGTTCGATTCCCACTTCGACCTAACCTTTAAAATTTTTTCAGAATATTTGACTAGGATCGACGCTCCTGTGCTACATCTTCTACTACTTGACTTCATAACGCCAATACGATTATAAGAATAAAAAATTCTACGACATATCGGCTAAATTTTTAGTTTTTTTTTTTTTTTCATTTTAACATACTCAGCCGATGATCAGCCATCAACGGCCCGATAACTTTTTTTACAATCGGCCGATAATCAACTGCCGTTAATGGGCCGTTGTTATCATTTGGACATTCAGCCGTCCGTGGGCCATTAAAAGTCGCCAATGATCGGCCGTCAATCAGTATCCTTCGCCCGTCGATGGGCCATCCGAGGGCCGATTTTCGAACTTTGTATGGGTTATTGACCGCCGTCTTTATAATTAATTATTTAAAGTAAGTTGCAATTTGTGAATTAAATAGTTATCGAATTTAAGGTATACACTCTCCTAACGTATTACTGCGTTTTAATGTGAAATGCCTTAGTATTTTATTGCTATTTAACTACATGGTAGTCACTTTCTAAACGCTTTGCTAGGGTTTTAAAAGTGACTATCATGTATCTACATGGCAATAAAACACTTGGGCGTTTTAAATTAAAATACATGAACACCCAGTGGCTTCAAAGTGTTCGTATATCTCATGATTATTTATATCAGATAGCTAGGATACGATTATAGGTATAAATAGATTATCAAATATATATAATTCAGAAAACTAGCAAAGACAGAGAATTGATGAAAATTAATTAATAATTAATAAAACGATATAATTTAATTCATACAAAAAGCACCATTCAGCCTTACTCTGTACGTAAAGGTAAATTTCAATACTATAAATTGAAGAAAAAAAAATTAGGAAAACGGTTGATCCTGAAGGCCATCCCTACAACTTTCTAACAATTCCATACCTACACCTGAAATTGTACTTATGACGTTTTTGAGCTCTTCGAGTTTAAAAAAATAGCTTTTGTATGCTTTTGAGCTCTTCGAGCTCAAAAGTCTGATAAAAGTTTGATAAAACATTGTTTTTAAACCTTTAATCCGCAATAACTTTTGAATAAATGAACCGATTTCCACGCGGTTGGCGGTATTCGACACAGTTTGTTAAGCCTCATAAAGAACCTTTAAGTTTAATTTGATCGGGCTTGGAATTTCGGAGTAATTCTAAAAAAACACTTTTTTCGGTTTTCTTTCGTCAACGATAACTCACAAACGATTCAACCGATTTTGACTGGACTGGCAGCGAGCGAAGTGGTTTTTTGATGTTAATAGCTGATTAGTTTTTGGAATCGATCGATAGAGCCGTTTAAAAGTTCCAGTTGATTTTAAAAAAACCACATTAAAAAAAAAATTTTTTTTTTTAGTTTTTTTGAGATTTCTCAAAATCTACCTGTCCGGCTAGGTCTGAATCGTATTCAAAATCTAAGTTCAGTCAAGCCCTTACGAATAGCACCAAACGCGATTAAATCGCTCAAGCCCTTCAAAAGTTATGAGAGGTTTACATACATCCCCCGACACACACGCACACACACACGCACACATACACCATCGCGGGAATAGTCAGGAAAGCTTCCTAGGACCTCGAAACGTCGAAATCCGATGAAAACTTGATTTTTGAAAAACGAGGTAACACCAATAACTTCCCGATTTTTTAAAATTTTCAATTTTTTCAGCGGGAAATTAAAAATAATATCCTTAGTTGTACGACTTTTTAAAGTTCCAAAACTACAAATGGAAATATAAAAATTATATGACAATAGACGTAATTTGAAAATAAATTTTCCATAATTTAAAATAAGTTAAAGTCAAGAATAATAGTGACTAACAAAAAACATTATTTTCTTGTAAACAAAGCGCCTGGAATATTTTAAAATTTTTAAATCAACAATAGATGTCAAGTAGCCCACGCATTTCTTATAACTAAATAACTTTTTTGTTTATCAACCTATTCTTATTTTAAACTGAATGATTAATAATCATTCGAAACTATCTTACACTTTTTATGTTAGTTTACTATTAAAGCATGTTGTTTCCTTATTCAAACTATTATTTTCCATCATGCAACTAAATTTTTAGTTGCAAATTGTAGAAAAAAGAATTTTATCGCGTGAACTCAAGCTCAGTGAACAAATATTACGCCAATAAAACAATTAACTTGATTTAAGAAAAAAAAATCTACAATTAAGAACATCGTATTAAAGAATTTTATTATTTAACTCAAGGAGAACAATTTTTGATTAAAAATAATTAAATTCTTGGTTTAATATTTTACCTTTTTAATCAAGTTAATTTTTTTACCCGTGTAACTAACCCCTAAGTGATACATGAATTAATGTGATAATATAATATTTTTTTAAGCAAGGACGATGAAAAAAAGATTTTTTTTTGTTTAAAAATTTTTTATTATTACTTTTTTTTATTTCGACAATAATTATAATTTTATTATACTGAATTTTTCTAAATGATTAAATAAGCACGCAAAAAAATCATGTGGGATGATTACTGAAATTCTTGAAATTTTCTTTGAATCTGTACAAAGATTAAAGCTAAAAAATCCTCAATTGTTGCTGATCTGGTTTTTTTTAATAACTGAAAAAATAATTTCAATATTTAGTAAAATACATTTTCCATGAAGTAACAATCATGAGAAATTTCGATTAACAATAATGACATTTATAAAACAATTGTATTTAGATAAAAAAAAAAATAATTATTTAATCTCTTCATAAAATGAATCCGTAGAAAATTGTATAAAATAGCTGTATCATAAATTGGCACAACTGCTTTTGCCAAGTTTTACAAAATTCCGTATTACCTAGCCAATTACGTCGGTCTTTTTGCGATAGTGGGATAACTCGATCACCTTCTGTTTGCGTCACAATATTGATTGTACAATTTTGGATAGACTTTGTCGTGTGTTACCATCTATGCTAAGCCGATAAGCCTGATACACAATGATACCGACTTTCTATCTTTCTTTGAACAGCTTTGGTCTCGTCTCATAGATGGCCTAGCTTCATGAAAATGTCATTTACAGTTACTTGACAGAATTATATATTTGCACGACTATAATTTAGTAGGATGAAAGCAAGTGTGCTAAAGAACTGAGTCTCTCAGAAAGGTTAAACGATACGAATTATACATGCCGAGGTCATTCGAGTAACAGGAGAGAGAAAAATAATATAGTGTTAACATTTTTCAACGATATTTTACTAATCGATTATTAAATAATATAATTGTAAATAGTATATAAATTAAAGATTTTTTCTCAATTTTAAGTTTTTATCAGTTTTATGAAGCAATTGTAAAGTGACCATTGAGATTATTTTTATCAAAATATATCTATATTAAAAAAAACGGCTGGATATTTTTAAGATCCAGTTGTTTCATTTTCCCGCATAATCTATTTTTAGGAATAATATAAAATAGGGTTTCTCCACACTAACAGTTTCCATTTTTCAATCGATTTAATTAATCATAGCGTAAAGCTTATCAACGAACCTTTGACTTTATTTTTAGTGAAATTTTTTATGGTTTAAGTTATTTAAAAATAAAACCTGATTCTCCTATTCTATTTCTTCCCTCCATATCACGTGTTTTTCGAATACATAACATAGAAAAGCTGAAACGAAATGTAAGTATACACACATCAAAACTCCAAGGTTGTCGTGAACGCACAGTCTAGTTTGATGCGTACTATGGTCATTTATCAAAATAATGCACACGTCATTACCCTTGCATGTCCCCACCGTAAAACCAAGATCTGGGTTCTTGAATGGAGCTCAAGATTTTGACGTCGTGTTCGCTTCACCAGGTTCTTTTGTTGCTGACTTTTATTTGCTTATTTAATAGATTCATTAATTTATTTATTTAATGCTTTGTCAGTAATAATTCAAGGTTAAAAAAGTTTTTTTTAATGAAAATTTATTTATAAGTATATTATTGTTTAGGCTTGAGTTATAATTTTCGAAATTTTATAAAAAAAATAAATTACTAAAAACTTCAATTTGTATAATTTAAATATTAATGAAATTTTTTTATGTGTTTACCTCTGTACAAAAGGGAAATTTTAGATCCCAGTGAAATTTCCTTGAACCAATAAAATATTTAAATAGACCGGAATTATTTTGAATTCGGACAAAGTAAAAACCGTTTCATTGTCTAAGAGATAAATCCTTTAACACAAAGTATGATCAAAAAGATTTTTTCTCTAAACTAAATCAATAAAGGTCTTTGGAAAGATTGCAATTAATTTACAAGTTTTATATTTTTAACATATGTCAGAAAAACTGTTTCAGAAAATAAATTCACCTTTGCTAATTTTTATTAAACATTGAAATTTTACGAAATTGAATATGGCTGGCAAATTTGGTGTAAAATCTTATGGAATCATTAAATGTAATTCGTTTTTGTAAAAAAAAAAAAATTTAAGTATTTGAAATCATCTTATTGGATATTATTAAAGTATTGCCGTTTTTTATAGGGTTGTATGGAACAAAGAAATATCAGATACTTTTTATATGATAAACATCAATGGACGTATTAATTTTTTCTCCAATTTCACACTCAAAAAATGGTCAATTTCTGAAAAAAAAAATAAGATCGTAAGTTTCGATTAAATTAAATTTTTATAAATTAAACTTTCATTGAATTTTACTGTTTTAAATTTAATAAAATCTTAAAATAGAGTGCATATCTGCATGTGTATGAATTTCGTATACTCTATGAATGAAACAAATCCATTTTAACCCTGACACGGGACCTTTATCAATGACCACAAGAACAACTAAAAATTTGCTTATTGGTACGAAAAATAATATTAATTCTTAGTTTTTTTTTTTATTTTTTTTTTAATTGCAACGAAGAAATTTTGATCGGTTTATAAATAGTTTGAACAAAAAAACTTCAATTCATTTAAGATAAAACTTTATTGAAAATGTAAAGCTTTTTCTTGGTTTTATTAGTTCATTTACTTAAAAGTTATACCTCATAAAGGAATGAAAAAAAAATTGATGTTTTTTTTTGTCAGTGTTCATGTTGTCAAGGTTAACTGAGTTGACAGATATGTTGACACATTTCATGATTAATTTTGGTATATGTAGTCTTAAACAGATTATGACTAAAAATATATAGAAGTTATATAACTAATCTGATAACTAATTTGATATTCATCACGTCAAAAGTTGGATATTTGCATATTTTTTAAATATAGTTAAATAATGCTTTGGATCAGCAATAGACAGTATTTACATCGAAAATATTTTTGAAATTTACTTTTATCTGAAGCCATCGAGTAACCGAGATGCTTTTTCCCAATTTGGTATGATATTATATACAAATTCGGTACTTTTGAAGTAATTTCGAAAAGTTGCCAAGACAAAGATTGAAATAGTTATTGCTGAACGGAAGCAACAAATAAAGAGCGTGAGGTGTGGATGCAAACCGTGCGTAGCATTTTGCAGCTCTCACCAGTTGCCGAACGGAAGAACGACAGCCGGGAACGTTGGTCGCGCCCCATATAATCCCGGCGATGCTTCTAAAGTTTCCTCCGCCTCATAGATCGTACAGCAACATGAAGAACGAACTTAAGATACAACTAAAATGACTATGTTTAACTGGGGTCATGACAATTCATGCCACGGAAAGAAGGATGAGAGATAGAAAAATACAGTTTTAACAAGTTATACATAAACGTTTATACATACATGTGAATCTGTTATCCATATGTTAGTCTATCACAGTTACAGCGACAATACCGAAAAGTCGTGGTCGGTTCCAAAACAAACAAAATATGTCAGGCATTTACGATTTATCGTCATGACACGTGTCCATAAAAAACTTTGTGATATATCCACATTTTATAAATTAAAAATCATCATATATTTAGCTGTTGACGAATTCTTGTTTTATATACAAACTGCTCTTTGATTGTACCATAGCCGAATTTACTTTAATGTTTCGTTCGATGTTATACATTTCACTGACTTGATATACTATGTCTCTAACGCGAATATAGGAGCGTGAGTTACAATCAAATAAGAATTTCTCGAAGATATTCAAAAATGTTTCTAAGTTTTTCAATTTAGATGCAAGAAAATCAGCGAATTTGGGATTACATATTTTAATGATTTTATTTGTTTTTAAGACTAGACTACTGAATGAAAATTATTGCATCAATAATACTGAAATAAAGTTTCGACGAAAGTAGATAAATAAAAAACTAACGGTAATTCAGCACGAAACACTGCCGGGCTTCTTGATGTTTATTTTTGGTAATTTGTATAAGGTAATACTTGAATTAAGAAAAAAAAGTATAATAAGTAGAAATCATTTTTTTGTGTTAATTTTGTTAATGTATTCATTGATTTAAAATATGGAAAAAAATTGGACGAAACTTACTAATGCATGCAGTAAGATTGTATAGTACCCGAAGATGTTCATAGATTAGATCTTAGCGCGCAAAATAATTTAGAATGAGTCCTGAAAACAGGCGACGACAAATAACTAAGTCTGTGAGCGCTTGTAATTAATGGCTAGTTTGGCAGTCAACCGGACAGCTAAGTTTTTGTTTTTCTGCTTGGCGAGACGAAACGGAACTAAAGTAACTACAAGAACGTCCGATAGAGCGACTGGTAAAGATGCCACCAATAGAAGAACTAAGATGAATTGACTGACACCGTCTGACAAGATCAATTGAATTTCTGCTTAAACATATCGTAACACTAATTATTGATGGTATTTAATAGCAATTTAGCTGAAAAATTCTAAAAATACAGGCATACACAAATACTAATTTAATTCATGTAAGAATATAATGCATATGAAAATTATAAATTTATGTTACTTTTATTTGATATCTTATCTTAAAAAATCGTTAAAGGATTCAATTCATTGAGAAAAGAAATCAAGAATTGGATCTAAAACTAAATATATGAAGTTGATAGAAAACTAAATGTAAAAAAAAATAATAATAACCAAGCAAAGATTTCCGATTAGAAAAGTATTGTCGAGCTCATTAATCGAGTTAAATGTAAACACCACAATAAGCTGAAAATTGAATATACATTACTGAAATATGTCATTCAAAAAGTTTCCGTCTAGAATTTTTTTTTTTTTTTTTTTTTTTTTTATTGATAATATATAGTTTTTATTTATCCTTAAAAATATACATTAGGATACTTAAGTTTAAAAATTACATCTAAGAAACTTTAAAATAGTGAGTGAATAATCAATGGATGGCTACATTTGCTACATCTCGCCATTTACAAAAATTGAACGAATAAAATAGTTTTTAAATAATATCTTATATCAGTAAATTATTTTTGAACTCAAAGTTATCCGATATAAACAACAAATGATGCATAAATTTATGGTATTAAAAGAAACATCAAATATTCGCCTAGAATTGTCTAGGTGTGCTATTATCTACTAATAAAATTTTGTTCTTTATTAAAAATATTCTATATCATTCCTTATTCACTGTATTTTCTAAAAAGAAAACATCAAAATTCTTAAAATAAAACTGATGTTATTGACTACAGCAAATTCGACTATTAGTAAAGCATTTGAAGTTAATGTGTTTTTTGCGTGTAGCAAGAAGTCAGACGTCTCTTCAATCAAATCAGTCATAAAACTTCTATTTCTTTATATTAGATTTTATTGTGATTCGTATTTAAATATCCCTTTTTAGACACGCATATCAAACACTATAAATAACTCACATGAGCAAATATATTAAAAAATTATGCTTCCATTTATTTGCATCACAAACTCTTACCAAAAGATAGTCAATAACTAAGCTTATAAGCAAAAATTGTCATTGCTCATATTTTTAAAAATTCCATAAAACTAGCCAATTTATGTAAACTTTGCGCACGATAGTGTGATCAAATAAAAAATGGTCAAATTATGATGTGAAAATAAGACAGGTATTCGTTACTATTATTTGCATTTACTCATTTTCACATTATGATATGATTATTCGTTTCCGGATCACGATATTGTGTGAAATATCATGTTAATTACACTGATAGTTAGGTATATTTATTTATGTATAAACTTAGTGGATAATGTTATAAGCACTCGTGTGTTAATGCACACACTTCGCTCGTTGTGCAAAACATAGCCATAACCAAAAGTCTTCTCTACTTCGAGCAATGTTTCGAATGTTTAAGATGTTATTAATTAATAATCTTAGTCACTTTATCTCTTTTGTTTTGCACTGTCTATTATTGATACACACTGAAAAAATAGTATTTTACACATCTAGGGCAGTAAAATAAGAAATGTCTCAGATCACATGTTTGTTGATCTCGGCTTCGCCTCGGCCAACAATTACATGTGATCTGGGATATTTCTTACTTTACTTCCCTAGGTGTGTAATATACTATTTTTCTCCTAGGATACAAAATATTTTTATCCGAGTATTTTAATATCCAGTATAAGTTTCTTAATATTAAAAAACTGGTATTTTCCCCCAGAGAATACCTAAGTTTTTTCTAGAGCTAAAACTCAATGCTGCGTTACCATAGCAACTGCAGCGGTGGCGCCACCAATTCTCTGATTTCCCTCCAATTCCATAGTGCTGGCGTTTGTTTGCATCTCGAAAAGTTTTTCAGTTAAAAAATTGTTTTATTAAAATTTATTCAACAATTAAATTACGGAAAAAAATTGAATTGTAGAAATTTAAAAAAATTATAAGTACAATTTTTAAAAATAATTTTTCAGAAAAAATTTATTCGTTAAATATACTTAAAAAATTATCAAGTGGCTACTAACTTTATTCAAGGTAAATATAATTACATCCTAATTACTAAATTTTATAGAAATTAAAGTTTCCAGTAATTTTATTATAAATACCACTTTTAAAATAAATAGTTAATTTATTATTATCAAAAAAAGGCTCGTAGTAAAATAAACATTACTTAAATATGTGTCAATTGAGTGAGGTTAAGCCAGCCATATTTTTAACTTCCCGCTAAGAAAATTGAAAATTTTCAAAAATCGGGAAGTTATTGGTTTCACCCCGTTTTTCGAAAATCGAGTTCTCATCAGATCTTGACGTTTTGAGGTCTTAGGAAGCTTCCCTGACTATTCCCGCGATGATGTCCGTATGTCTGTATGTATGTATGTGTATGTGTGTGTGTGTATGTGTGTGTGTGTCTAACCCTTTCATAACTTTCGAACGGTTTGACCGATTTGATCGCGGTTGGCGCCATTCGAACGGGCTTGATCAAACTTAGATTTCCTGAAAATTTGAACTGATTCGGACGGATAGATTTTAAGAAAAATCAAAATAACCCCAAAAAATTGAGAAAAATTTTATTTTTAAATGTGGTTTTTTTGGAATAACTTTTAAACGGCTTTTTCGATCAACTCCAAAATCTAATCAGCTCTTAACCTTGAGAAACCGCATCGAATGCCGTTTTGAAAATCAAAATCGGTTGATTCGTGCGTGAGTTATCGTTGTCGAAAGAAAACCAAAAAAATGGGTGTGTGTACTTATGTACGCGCGTGAGAAGTTATACTTCTTTGGCATCATTAAAAAATCAACAGATTCGGTAGAATCTGGCGCCAAGTTCCGTTCTCAAGCCAGACTACCGAGTGTGTATATACCGTAAGCAGAACGGTTTTTTGAGGTTACAAATTTTTTTTCAAATTTGATTTGATTTTTTTTTTATATGATATTTTATAATAGTAGTTCGTGCTTTTTATTACGCGTATTACTTGATTATTATCAATCATCTTTATAATTTCTATTTAAAATTATTAAAAATAATCAGCACAAACTATAGCGACCCAGATTTTTAGATTTTAACTTTTTTCTTATGTAAAAAGCGGACGGCCAGAGACTAAATAATATAAGGATGCATGCTAATCTTACAATAGATGAGAAACTACAGTGAAAAAAAGATATTTGACAGCTTGCAATTACACACGCCAGGCGGCGCAAGAATAACTTTTACATGAACTATAGCTTGAAGGGGATAGTTTGCCACCGGGAATGCATTGAATTAAAATTGTCAATTTTTATTATAAGTACAAAAAATACTGAAATCCGAATAAAAACAGTTTCACTGTAAAAAAATCGCGCCAAGTCCACGTTCATAAGACTATTAAGAAAAAAAAATTTTATTTCTTTACAAAAAAATATAAAATGAAAAATTAAAAAATCCAAGTAACCGAAATCCTTTATGTACCGTACATGTTTCACTTATTATCGCCTTTTTAGTCTCTGACATCTATTATCTTTTGGTTAATAAATTTTAAATTGAATTTGCCAAAGAAGTTTCACTTCTGTCAAGTGTACTCCGTTCACACGCTCTTTTTATTACTGGTTCCCTTGAGCTTTTCAAAAATTTAGTGATCGTATAATGTACCAGCGGGTAATAAGGCCTAGCTAAGGGAGATTTTGAAAAAAATCGAAAATATTGCATTTAATTATTGCAGTGTATCATTAATTTTTAAATTAATACATTAGCCATAAAATATAATGAAGTAATGGTAATTTTCACCATAAACAAACACAAAATTAAATTTTTTCAAAAACCTTGCGAATAGGCCTTATTTTACTATGCTAGGGTAATAAAGCCTGCGGGTTATACACACTGGAAATAGTTATACAATGCTTGATAAAATTGGTATTAGAGATCAATCATCACTTAATAGATTTATATATAATCATATATAGCTCTAGATAACTCAGATCTAATTAGATCTAATCATATATAGACTTATATAAAATATACATATAATATATTAGTCTATATATGATTATATATATTTTATATAAAAATTTATATATAATCATATATAATTCTATATATGTAATATATAATCATATATAAATATATATGATTAGGCAAAATCATTTTTTCCCGGGAATGACATCAAAACGAATGCAAAAGTAAAATTCCATTAGATCTGTCTGAGAGAGTAGGTGTTTTTTGGTCTAGATTGATGGTGAGATATGCAAATTAAAGTTTATTTAATAAGCTTTCAGATGCAATCTACAAAAATTTTACAAGTTAGCGAATTCAATAGTTATTTCGCAAAGAAATAGGAAAAGTTCCAATTTTTGAGGATTTTGTAAAATTTAAATTTCTGTCATTTCTAAACTATTTCATTAAGAAAAATCTATAAGTATGCAAATTAAAGTTTATTAAATAAGACTGGAGTGTAAATTTTTTTTGGCTCAAGAAAATATTAAGGAAGATTGAAAATTTCTTGAATAAAGTCAAAGTTTCTTGAGCCAAGAAAATTTCTTGTTGATCCGAAATAACTTTTGTTTTCCTGAATATTTTCTTAGCACAAGAAATTTGTTTTTTTTTTGTGTGTAATTTACAGAAATTAAATATGATATCGCGTCTAATTGTTATTGTACAGGAATACAGTGAGGGTATCACCACCATATTGCACTTACACGATAATATGAGTTGGCATACATCAAGAACACACCTTAAAGAAACCATACATTACATGATCTAAAAAATCATTTTGTATTGCTTCTTAGAAAAAAAATTAGAAAAATGGTTGACCCTGAAGGCTATCCCTGCAACTTCTCGCCAATTCCATACCTGACCGCTTGAAATTGCACTTATGACGTTTTTAAGCTTGAAGAGTCAAGGTTTCGAGCTCAAAAGTCTGATAGAGATTTCATAAACCACTATTTTTCAAATTTTCAAACCGGTATAACTTTTGAATGAATGAACTGATTTCTACGCGGTTGGCAGCATTCGACGCAGTTTCCAAGATTCATGAAAAATCTTTAAGTTAAATTTGATCGGACTAGGAATTTTTCGGTTTTTTTCGTCATCGATAACTCACGAATGAATTAACCGATTTTGACCGGACTGGCGGCGATCGACGTGATTTTTTGATGTTAAGTGCTGAATGGTTTTTGGAATCGATTGGCGAACCAGTTTAAAAGTTATTCCAAAAAACCACATTGAAAAAAAATTTTTTTGTCGTTTTTTTAAGATTTTTTAAAATCTGCCGGTCCGAATCGGTCCAAATGGTATTCAAGATCTAAGTTCAGCCAAGCCCTCTCGAATGGCACCAACAACGATGAAATCGGTCAGGCTATTTAAAAGTTATTAAAAGTTTACATACATCAACACACACACACA
>JZSA01001062.1:0-74412 GCA_000956155.1 Cotesia vestalis
ACACACACACACACACACACACACACACACACACACACACACACACACACACACACACACACACACACACACACACACATATTTTTTCTTAAAAATTAAATTAACGTTTGAGGCGTGCACTATTGCATTTTTCAAGCTTTTGATTTTGGTCTTAATTTCTACACCTTTTTGGTAATTTAGTAGATTTCGCTGATATTAATAAAGAGGCAAAATGAGGATTTTTAATCATTTTTTTGTGGAAGTTAAATGTAATAACCATTTATGAGGGTGATCGGTAATGCAAGTTATGTGAATACAATATTATCGTTCAATGGTCTTTAGACAAAGAAAGTAATTTTCGTGTTGATAGAAAAAGATTATCTAGATCAGGATCTGATTGATTTTTTCAGTAATTGACTGACTAGTTTTTAATTCGCTCAAAAAATGAAATTAAACTATTTTTTTTCTACACTAAATCTAAATTACCCGAAACTAAATGTTCAACCAATCAAAAATTTTAATAGGATCTACGTCTCTCTTCTTTGACTTTCTAATTTCACGATTTTTTGAACAATCATATTGATTGTTTGTGTTTTCATTTTGTTTTTATACAATTACTAGGAACTACGACTATTGGGTAAATATCTACAGGATTCCTTCATTTGCATGACTTGGCATCTTTTATGCTCCGCCTTGTGCTTAGCACTCTAGAAGTGCCTGCTTTTATTCAATGAAAAATCAACACAGAAATCGTATATCAGTTAGATGATTGGTAGTTGTGGGATAAAGTAATTATTAGGTAATTATAATCACTATGGGAGAGCTCATATTTAGTAAACCAAAATACAACAATAAGTAGATTGTTGAGATTTTCGAGCGTAAAATATCAATGATTTTTACATTTTTTCAAACTCTTCAAGCCTATTGCTTAATTTTGATATGAATTGCAACAATTGACGCAGTATTTTTAAAACAAAAACTTTGTAACGAGTCAATTTTTTTTCTTACATTTAAATAAATTTAAAACTATTTGACTGACTTGCTTCGAAATCGATTCAGTTCTAAGCACAGGACTGCAACAGGATGCAGTCCTGTGTTAGCAACAGGACAAAATCCTATGGTAGCAACAGGATTTTCATGGTGCAGCAACAAAACTGATTTTATGAGAGCAACAAGATTTTCTTGGGGCAGCAACTAGATTTTTCCTGTGGAGGCTACAAGATACAAATAAAAATTTTTAATAACGTCCATTTTTGACAATTTTACACTGTATAGAATCAGAAATGAATTTGAAATAAATTTTTGTTCCTATCACTAAAGTACCGTATTGAATGAATATAAACAATTTTTAATCATTTAAAATAAGTCTCATAGATAAATTTTTTATCTGTAGGGATTAAAGGAATATTTAAATTGAAAAAAAATAATCAAAAATCAAAATTCAAATTTTCGAAAAAATTAAAAATTGAAAAAAATTCTAAATTTTGAAAAAATTCTAAATTTTGAAAAAATTCTCATTGTAAATGATCTACAATAATAATTTTATTATGTATGTATTAAAAAAATACTTCATAAAATTTTTGTCTACTTGACAGAAATATTTTAGAAGGACTAATAGATATAATATATCATGGAAAAAATTGTTTACAATACCTTGAAAATGAACTCCACAAGCTGGGTTAGCCGTATTGGCATTACTAAAAAATATACTCGTGTAAAAGATTTTGGAGTAAGTACAATTAAGTTAAATTAAAAAAGTTACTTATTTTTTCAACATAAATTAGGATATAGAAGAGGGAGTTTAAACAGGTTATCAATTTATTTTTCTTCATTACTTACTTCTATCCATTCTCAATTTCTTCATTTAACTGAAAACAGAGCATCTTTATGAAAATTTCGAACAGCGGCATTTTTTAAAGTCGATACGTTTTAATGCAATCTTGTTTGCAAGATTTTTTAAATGCGGTAAAATTTATAAACTCTAAAATTGGAAAGTCTGAAATTCATGTCAAAAATATTAATTTTTATTTACCTTGGCATTACCCAATTATTTGATTAGAAAATTTGATCAGATCGTGCAAAAAAATTTAATTTTATTTATACACAAAAACATATACACACTCACGTGCGCGTATACACCACACAAACAACTAGACGTATCCGGCTATAAATAGTTAGAATAGCTTCCCCAGATCTCAAACTGTGAAACTGTAAGATATCATGAAAACTCGATTAATAGAATCACACTGAAATCGATAATTTTTCGCACTCGAAAATATACAATTTTCATAACGAAAAGTTAAGAATTCTGCTTATTTAAAAATTTCGTAGTTTTGTCAATTCTACTTCAAAATCGATATCCAATAAAACATCAAATTAAATTGATCGACGCAATTGTTCCGTCATATTGCAAATAAAATATAAATCACGTACACAGAAGTCTTTTGTCTATTCTTAGCAATTCAGAATTTTTCGAACGGTTGCAAACGCCGCCCTTTTGGTCAATTGTATTCCTTTTTTCATAACCCTGGGAGGGTACATTTTGAGCACATATGTCGATTTTGGAGTCTACGCCATTACTTACTACACCACACTACCCCCGATTAAATTAGTTCAGCCAACAATAATGCTTAATAAATATGATAGTAAATATATAAATTCCGTTTCAATGTTTAAAAAATAAATAAATAATAAAAAATATCCTGAGCTGTAAAATATAGTGACAAACATTGACAAACTGTTGATTCAAATAAAAACAGTGCTGCCTGCATTATATCATCTAAAATATTATATGAATGGTAGGTTCAATTTTCTATCTTATGGTTTTCAAAAACTACAACATTTCAATTTATGAACAAAGGGGTGACGAAAAGGATCTGTAACATACTTTGCTCAATTTACTTCGCTTCATATTTGCCAGCATAAATCTTGAGCGCTCCCCAAGACCAATTGAAACGACAATAGTGAAAGTTTTATAGCTTCTTGTGTCGTCAGTAAAGAAATAACATGGATTGTGCAAAGGAAGCCGGCAGAGCTTAGGTAAACCAGGTAGGAAGGTATTTTCAGCAGAATAAAACTTGTAGTGACCTTGAAAATTTTTTTTTATTACCGAAACAACACAATGACGAGACAAACGTAATAAAAATTAACATGAAGATACTACAAGGATGCAACAGGCGCGTGGCTATGCACGTGTCCTCTTGCTAAAGTTGAGTAGATGAAAGGTAATCTCGAGACAGAAACGAAGGTAAGTCCATAAACTATCTACACTATAGTTTCGGCAACAATATCTTGATTGTAAAACTCAGGTATAATTTTTCTCACTATTGTAAAATCTAAAATATTTGTACCTACAGTACTTCTGAAAATTTCATCTAAGAAAATTTTCAAATATTTAACTTTTACTTGAATTTAGGTATTTATTTTTAAGATTATTGTGTACATCAATGAAACAATAAACACACATAATTATAATTATCAACAATTTCCGAAAAATTGAATTTTTTTCTGTGTCATTCAAATTGAAATTAAATTTTATTATCGAGTGGATATAATGCGAGTTATTGTATTAATAATTAAAAAATAAATGTTATATTTTTTTTTCAATATAAATCGGTAAATTTTTTCCTTATGCGCATGCGTTGTAATTCCAGTTGATACTCAGTTGAGTAAATTAAAAAACACCCCGATATTTAAGATAAAAATTTTGTAAATCATAAAGGGTAATCAAGTTTCTTATTGTTTATAAATGAGCAACAAAACATTCATTTTTGTTAAAATTTTGATGAACATTAATAGTCGTGCTTTTTTTAACTTTTTAAATTTTTATTTTATTTTTGAAAAAATTGATGTATTATCGAAAATCAACTGTCAAACTTTATATTGACGAACTTACATTCAATTATATACAATAAAGTATATATATTATTTTTCTTCTCTATTTACTTGAGAGTTACTATAGCTTTAGGCGGTTGACAATGTTCTATAAAACATACATTATTTCCAGTCTAGGTCATATAAGTACATACGAACATCATTAATCATTCACCCGAAGAACAGCCTCAACTATTTTTAGATAGTTTGCGGCTAGCATTAGGTTTATTACAATTGTATTTATTTTCTTAATGTTTAATTCTTGAATCTATTGGGTTAAATTTTTATTTAACTAACTAATTTTAAAATCTGGTAAAGATTGGGGTTGTTTATACTATAAAAAAGTAATCAAGTGAATACTTATCTCATCAGACATGCACAAAAGGATTATCTTGTAAGGACTATTATACAGTCAGAAAATATTTTTCTAGAATATATTTGCAATATCAATGATAATTGAAGAATCATCTTGCATCTTGTCAATGCATAATATACCTATCGATCAAAAACAAAATAATCAGTATATAAATAACTTTATGACAAACTATCCAAACATGTTCATGGTTTTTAAAACCGAGGAGCATACACAATTAAACATTATTTTCAATTCGTCAACCAGTCTCCCTATAGTAGTAATGTCTATATTATAAAACGAACAAATGATGTAGAAAAAAAGTCACTGAAATCTGGTTATAAGCAACTTCGAAGATTCTACTCGCTCTTTTAAAAATTACATCTATATATAAAATTGTTTCGAAAAGTACAAGTGAGACAAAGCTACGGCCTGTAACCAGATTGTAATGTACCTTAAAAAAGATGGGAGAAGAAAAAGAACAGGAAGCGACAGTCGTATTAAATGTGTATGTATTATATACGTGAGAAATCGTCAATGAAAAAGGGAATGAAAGTGTAGAGAGGGGTGATTAATCGACACTAGTGAACTTTTAGAAAGAGATGTCACTTGCAAGACTTTCTATATCTAGCTTTGCTACGCGCTTTGTTTACTTCGTTCACAAACCTGAAATGGCATTAGCGTATTCGATGCTTCTATACACGTATATCATGTATGTGTAAACACTTTTAACGATAATTAAAATGTGTACCTTTTAAATGATTCATAGTTACATGTGATATCGAAATTTTTTCCCGAAAATAATTTCCGTGACAGGTAATGCTGTTAGTTTAATTTATGAGAAATGAAAAATACTTGCAATTAATTATTTATAAACCAATTTCCATTAGAAAATATACTAAATTTCTAATTCAATTTTCTGATGGAGGAATGGCCATTGTGTGTTCTACTAATATATATTTTTGCACTCAAAGCTCAAGGCAGCTGATAGTAGCACCCTCAAAACCTAAAACTTGGCGGGGCACGCTGCATGGGGGATAGTCTTTTCTCCCCTCTACTTTGACGACCTTTTCTACAATAAACTGGAGAAAGTTTTCAGGGGACCATTGGCACGCGTGTCAACCCCTGTACCTTATTGTATTCATCCTGTAGCCCCATCCCCCCTTGACTAGCCAACGAAATTGTCACCGGGCTGCACAAATCATTTCGCCTCACTTTACCGTTCGCCTCGGTACATTTCTTGTCACGACGATTGCGTACAGAAGCAAATAAACGAGAAAAACTTCTTACATTTACCAAATAAGTGTTCAGTTTATAGGATTAAAAATTATAAAAATAAGTTATTAAGCAGTTTATTGCATTGAGTCGATACTTAAATATAGCGTGCAGTGCTTTTAAGTGTCTCGAAGTTATTAATGTGATATAAGTAAGTGTTCAGAATGACAAGCTCGGCGTATTATTCAAACACTGAAGGTGGATATTGGCCTTATCATCCATTTGATAATGCATCAGGTGCCGAAGCTGTACATTCTATGACACCATCCCAGCCAGTTCCGCAACTATATCAGAGCCAACAACAAAATTTATTAAATTATGGTTTTAATAATAATATTTCTTCGGATGGATCTACACGTCCAAGTCTTTTGGAAACTCTTCTGAAGCACGGGAAAGAAGCAGTTACTGGAGTTTACCCACATTCATGTAATAAACTAAATCACGGATTACATTCAACTGCATATATGCCAAATACAACTTCTCCATACAATTCTTCATCTTGTTCGGATCGAAGTTCCCCAACGAAGATTATTAATTCAGATACTTCATCACAAGAAAAGTTCCCATTATCTCAAGACTTAGTGAAAACTGAAGAAAAGTTCAAGGACTGTAATTATCCGAATCTAGTGAGAGATACGGAAAATTTTAAAGCTAATGTTGATTATGATTCCGATGAAGATAATAAATATGAAGACTCGGATGTTGCACACTCTCCTGATGATAAATCAGTGTATAATCAACAAGTTGATTATCCTTGGATGAAGTCGAGTTATACCGGTAAAGAAAACATTTTAATTACTTATTTTATGATTTAGTAGACAATTTTAGAAAGAATTGATCAATGATCTTGAATTCTAACATTAATTCTAATCTTTTATAAATTCTTACTTCATCAGGTGCTCAGTTAATATCTAGGTCATTTGATATTTTTACTGCAATCAGTTCATCCATTCATCGAATGTCTTTATACTATTCTATATTTGAACATTTTTTTTATTAGCTTCTAAAATTAAAAAATGAATGAATTAAATAATTGTAGTACAAATATCACATGACCTTGAGTGTAGGTTACGGAATTTAAGAATTAAACGATCGATGATGTAACATATCCTTTATTATTTATAATTAGTCTTGATAATTGTCATCATTAAGTTGTACCATTTTTTATTTATTTATTTAACTTTGGTAATTTTTATTTATGTGTAAATGATAATTTGTACTTAATCATCTCATTATTCTTTAATATCTACTTTTAACCTTCTTTTGAGTAATTTTATATCACGTTACATTTTGATAGATCCTAATGCAATGGGCCAAAAACGTACCAGACAAACATATACTCGCTTTCAAACTTTGGAATTGGAAAAAGAATTCCACTTCAATAAATATTTAACAAGGCGAAGAAGAAATGAGATTGCAAATTCATTATGTCTTACCGAAAGGCAAATCAAAATTTGGTTTCAAAATAGAAGAATGAAGGCCAAAAAAGATTGCAAAACTGGATTCAATCTCGATTCAGGCTACAGTGAAGAAATTCCACCTTTAAAACAATGCGAACCAGAGAAACTTCCAATTATTCCATCGATTAACACTACACCTCCGATATTTCATAACGTGACGCCAAACCATAACGGCAATTCAGGACCACAACCCTCTATCAACGTTCATCAGCATCAATTACAAGGATCTTATCTTAACTATCACCAATATCAGCAAGAGCATCTATATCCAAGTCAGGAACACTTTTCTTATCGTGGCGTGCATTCCTATTCAGAAAAGCTCAGTTGAACCTTAACAAAAATCATAAATGTCTAAATAGTAACTCTAGGCAGCTGCTTTAAAATGAGTACTATAATTTACGACATGATCTTTCAACAGGCATCTCACGTCAGGTATTTAAGACCCGTTTCTTTCTACTTAAAATTGCATTGAAAAATCGTAATACGGGTCTTACTTGAAAATATTTTCTATTCTCTTATAAATGAATAGGAATTTAAACAGTCTTATTGAAATAGTATATCCAAAAATTTTATAGCTAAATAAATTATCTATACAAATAAATTTTTAGTTGTAAATTGTAATTTATACGGGCTCTATGTCTGAAGAGAACCCAAATAATCAGAGTGTACATTATATATTCTAATATTAATAACGAAAAGTATTTGTAGTTGAAGAAAAATCACTGTTGTATAATTTAAAAATTTTTCTTGATAAATATTTTATCTTGTTACTATGAACCTACCCTATTTTACTTTCCTTAAATATTATGTATTGTAACATTTTTCGATTATAGTATGAATGACTCTAGATTATTTTTGATAATATTGACGAACGTATTGTTTGAACTTCTGAAATTTATAAATTATGATTTAAAATTTATTATTCGTGGAAATTTACTATTTCTAATTACATAAGTCATTTCGTGCTAACATACAGCACGAAACCATGATTAAAAAAAAAAGTGTTGTTTTGAACAGAATTACCTCTTAAGAACAGCCAATTTTTATAATTGGTAGTTTAAAAATTTTGAGCTTAATCACATGTTGAGTATTTAAAAATTCGAAAAGTTTAATCTCTCAAAAAAATTTTGAAGTAATTTTTTACCATTATTTTGAAGGTAGAAAGAATATTTTCTGGTTGTCATCGGACGTAGTCTGTTCATTATTATATGAGTATTTTTATAAACCGAGAAGACGTATTTTAAACGAAAAAGTTCAAAAAAAAAAAAAAAAAAAAAAAAAAAAAACGTATTCTTAATAGCAGCTTGAGTAGTTGAAAGAACCATACTAATCAGTGACAAGATCATTACTGAAAGCTGTGAATTTGTTTAAAGAAAAATTTTGACGTAATATTAAAAAATAACAATATTTTTTTAATTTTCTGAACTGTGCAATCTTCATAAACTCAATTTTAAGGAACTTGATATTCTTACACCGAAAAAAAAATTTACTTGAATTAAGAAAATAATTTTGGAGAATTTCATTATCTTCCTTCAAGAGAAAAATTCTTAAACTAAGAAATTTTTCTTGGTTTAAGTAAATCTTACTTGATTCAAGAATTTTTTTCTTGATCTAAGACAATGAAACTCTTCAAAATCATTTTCTTGGTTCAAAAATTTTTCTTTTGATTCAAATTAATTTTTTTTTTCTGTGTAGAAGTTGGAATCATAGCGTTACAAAATGGTATGAGAGCGGACAAAAAGATCAGTGTAAAAGAGAAGGTCAAACCGATAGCTTTTCTGGGTACAGAGTGGGTTGAAATTTCACACAGAAAGAAAAAAAGTCTTGAGTCAAGCGTAAATTTTCTTAAATTAAGAAAATCTTAAGGAAGACTGAAAATTTCTTGAATGAAGTTGAAATTTTTTGAACGAAGTTAAATTTTTTTAAGCCTAGAAAATTTCTTCTTGCTCCAAAATAACTTCAGTCTTCTTTATCATTTTCTTGGTTCAATTAATTTTTTTTTTTTTGTAGTGTTTATATTATTCACTTTTAATTATTTTAGAAATTGTATAAATATTCACAGCTACAACAAATTTCGATAATTCCTTAAATTCTTTTGATGTATTTTTATTGAATGAAAATTTACTGTACACGGAAAAAAAAGAATAGATCTCATTCATATATCGATGAAACTTGTTCGAAGAAAACTCAATACTGTATTGAAATGTAAAATTGACAATGTCAGGTGGAAAATTTCAAGGTCCTGAATTCAAAATTTTGAACTTCTTAAGTAAATGAATAATTCTCTTTAACTATGAGAGCCAAGTTTTTTTAAACAAAAATGTAATTTTAAAAAATGAAATCTTTTTTTATTGAATATATTTATTTTTTTTTTCTCAATTAAACGTTTTGTTGCTTTAATAAGTTTATCATTTCAACATCAATGATTTCAATTTATTGATACTATGTTTAGTAATTGAAAATAAAGAATAAAATTGATGCTAAGTAATAAAAGAAAAGTATGGCATTTCGGAATATGTAAAAGGATGAACAAAAATTCTACATCGTTCTTCAAAGATACGACAAAGGTACACTAGTTTAAAAGTGGAGCTGGAGCATCAGGGGCTGAACAGCAAGGGTGAGGGTCGATATTGTGCTTGACAGATAGTTTCCCATTGCTTCAGTTATTCATCATTGTTGGTTCGCAAAGATGTATTGCTTTTCTCAGTACACGTCTTAGCTCTTGTCTCAAATTGAATGTTTCTATGCTATTCATTCATTATTATGTTATTTCATTGTTATAAATTTTAAAACACAACGAAAATTTAGCAATAAAAGTAAGTGTTTGGTAACATTTAGTTTTAAGGAATTTTGAGTTTTGGGGATTTTCTTTTAAACTTTCCAATGCATGATGAAACACTCCGTGAATGAATTAAATCCGGAATTTTTTTTTTCAGCAGAATGATTGCGAAATAAGCCTGGATTTCAATTCGAAAAACATCCGAGTACGAAGTTTTTAGAATAGCTTAAATTTTTATCCACCTGAAACAAGTTTCATGTGCCAAAATTTTTTTGTCATTATAAAAAAACAATTTAAATTTTGGAAAAACTTTAAATTGTTGGTATAAGAAAAATTCAATTTAAAAATAAATTTTTTTTCCTCACTATCGAAAAATTGAAATGATAAAAATTTTTAAAAATTCAAAAAGGTAATATTGATTTTAATTTTTTAAATCTCTAAGTACGTATTTTATTATTATTCGATAAATAATTGATAATCGCAATAATTATTATTATTTATCTGCCTGTTATAGGTAACGATATATTTCCACCATTTTATATAATTTATGATTATGAAATGTTTTTGTTAGAATCAATTTGACTAACGAGTGTAAAAATTTTAAGGTATTCGTTACTTCTTAAGTTGGCTTTTTTTTTCTACCACCCCCTAAACTTCTAGTTTTTCTCCGAAAAAGAAATATAAAACTAAAAAAAAGTTGTTAATTTTGATATTAAACCGTGCCAAAACCATTTTAGATTTTACATTTCAATAACATGAGATTTTTATACTTTTTGCAGTTAATTTTTTTATTCTGAAAAAAACAGCAGTACAATAATCGATACATAATTTTATAGAAAATTGAATTTCATTTAGAACGCTCATCAAAAAAGGTCTCTTATAATTCTTTGGCGAATCTACTCTTTCAAAAGTTATTCGAGGATAAAGTTGAACTTAGAATAAATTTTGAGATTGTTTTCACTTCTTCAGTAAATCTATCATATTAATTACAAAATTTTGCTATGAATTTTTTTTATACACTGAAAGAAATTTTCTTTGAAAATTACTGTAGAATTCACAGTAATCGTGGCACGGATAGCACAGCCTCATCATTTGTCGGTAAGTGAGATAATTTTTAAGTTTTCTTTTAACAAATTTTACAGTAGTCTATCGTAAATTTTATCAGGTTTTCCATAAATTTTATCCAGTCTACCATAAAATATATTTGTTTTTTCGTAATTTTTATTAAACAAATGGTCATAAATTACAAAGTCGCATTATGTCCCTCGATTACGTCAAAGTAATGATAATTTTTAAAGCATATCTCTTTCTGTGTAGAAGTTTTTTATAATCCCACAATATCTCCAATACATTTTATTATTTCAACGGTAATTTTGTTCAAAAGGTCTAATTTTGAAAGTTTTATTAACCCTTTTTAGTGTCTAGAAGTCCAACGCAAATGTAGTAGTGTTACAGCAAGTACCTTTCCATTTATTTAACTCTTACTTATTAAACTGATGATGCGTGTACCGATATTTCAGTTTTGTTAATTTTTAATATTACAAGCTTTATATTAGCTTCACTTGTATGTTTGTATGTTTGTATGTAACCGACTCTTTTGGAGTTGATTTTGACCCACTTCAAACAGTCAGATTTCATTTAAACTTTGTAGATTTATCGAGGACCAATGACAATACAATAATGCAATAAGATTATTTCATTATCCTAATTAGGATCGTCAGGATTAAATGATATTTTGACGCATCCTTTGCATGAGAGCAAGAGAGATAGGACAAGCGCATAGTCTTGCGCATGCGTAACTTTCTGATTCGAGCACTCAGCTTAGCACAATATTTAAGGCAATAGTCATAATTACAGTTACTAATAATAATCGTCCGAGTCGAAATTTAAATCGTAGATTCAACGTATTGAATGTTGAAATCGTAGGTTGAACGTATTAGACGTCAAAAACGTAGGATCAACATATTGAACGTTAAAATCGTCATTTGAACGTAATGGATGTTTAAAACGTATGCAGAACGTACCCAACGTATTATAAATGTGAAAAGAACCAATAATGGGTGAAAATAAGTAATATTAAAACTACTCAAATAACTACACATGCTTAAAATGTAAATAGGCAAAAATACGACTGCAGTTGCGCGGAACCATTCTTTCATCATTAAATAAAAATTATTGTTGTTGAAGCTAGAGTTCCGGGAGTCGAGACTTTTTTTTCAGAAATTTCCTCCTCTTTGAGGATCTTTTTTCCGATTTTTGATATCACCTCTAGTTATTGAGTTATTTACGAAAAACCGAAATTTTTTATTGTATTTATGTTTTTTGCTAATAACAAATTAAAATTTTGACCAAAAAAATGAAAAAACAAATTCGTCATATTCAGAAGTTAAGTCTGCAACGAATGAGTGGTTGTTCATATTTTTATCACAATTTCTAAGATTTTTATAAGCAAATTTGCACAAGATTCGCACAAAAATTTGCGTTACTATGTAACATAGTAATGATTACCATTCTAACATAGGAATAAGATCTATTCTTTTCTCTCCGTGATAGTATACATCCTTTCCGCACGTGATACGGTAAGGAATGGAACTTCAAGACCAAGCGCTAAAGAGTTAATATAACAATTTAAAATGTATCTTTAACTTTCATTTATTTGTTGGCAAATTTTGTGAGTCAATCTTATCGTAGCAATTTTTTTGAAATTGTTATATTTTTTGGATTTTGAAAAGTGCGTCTAATTGGTTAAATCATAGCTCAAACTAGTTGATCAGTGAGCCCAAAGACTATATCTATTAGTTCAAAGACCTCAAAAATGTTTAAAATTTTCATAATCTACCGTTAAAATGTAATAAAAATATTCTAAGAATACAATAATATTTCTAAGAAGAAATATAAAGAAAAAAATTTTGCAATGAGTATGATAAATTCACGAAAAAAATGAAAAACCTCAAAATTTTTAACAAGTTCAACTTTGCGCAATATTTATGAAAATCAAAATTCTCTCAAAGAAAGTAAATACTTTTTTAGGTCTTAAGAACGGGTTACACTAAGAAAACAGTTTGTTTGATTTAAATTTTAATATCTTTATCGCTGCCTGTTATAATTGAGTGATTTTGTACACATATATGAATTTTTGATGAATTTTATAATGGAAAAAAATTATAAAAATCCAACTTGTACCTAATAATTTTAGTTTATTAGAAGTTACCCGAATGTAAATTGTATAAATAAACTCATCCTCATTGCTATCATAACCCTGAAAATATGTCAGATATTATTTACTATATTACACGGAGAGAAAAGAATAGTAATTATCACCATTCTACATAGTAACCAGGCTCATTTTCAGTAAAATGGTAAATGATGCTATGTAGAATAGGATACATTACCATTTTTCTGGTAATGATTACTATGCTACATTGAAACGAGTGAAATGGTAAATATCGCTAGTCTGCACGGGAATCAGAGCTATGTAGACTGGTAATAAGTCCCATGCTAGCATAGCTGTCCCTACAGTTTAATAAATATACATGCTATAGCATGCGCGAAAGTTTGCGCAGTAACATGCGTGTATGTGTTTATGTATGTGCGAAAGTTGGCGTCGTCTCCTTTGTTTATGTTTTATTATTTTACTATGTTCAATTCATCTTCCTTGAATCTAATTACAATTTTATTTTAATTGCTAACAGTATTGACGAATATGATTTTGATGAACATTATCAATCATATGAATTTAAAAAAATATCTAATAATTGGAATTGTTTATTGTATTCTGATTTAATGGGGAGCTATTCATTGAGCCGAGTTGTTACTACTGCTAACGGTAAAAAGTTTGTACCAAAACGCTGGATTTAAAAGTTTTAATCATTTCTTTTGTATTTGAATAATAGCACTATATTATTATAATAAACTGAACTAATTTTATTGTTAAAAGTTACTAATTATTAAAAAAATATGTTTTTTATGTTCTAATGTACTTTTAGTCTAAGTTATTGGCCAAAATGTAATTCTAATAAATAAATTATTGATTGTTTATTACAAAGCATTTCAATTAATTTAATTATTTATTAATTTATAATTAGAAAATTATATAATAATTGTAATTTTATTGTTAAAAGTTAATAATTAAGAAAATATGTGTTTTATGTTTTGATTTGCTTTTAATCTAAGTTATTGAGCAAGTTGAAATTCCAATAAATTACATTTTGATTTTCTATCACAAAGCATTTTAATTAATTAAATTATTATTAATTTTCAATCAGGAAATTATATTTCAATATAAGTGCTCATTTAATTATTTTAATGAATTAATTTAATTTATGTATTTGTTTTTTAAATAACCTGATTTACGGATTCTATCATAACCTTATTCACTAAATGTTACATAAATAACATAGCAAATATTGCTAGGTAAAATTGTAATCTCGTCCATTTACATAGTTCGCTCGTCAATGTAGAATGGTAATCGTTCCTATGCTAGCATAGCCAACGTTACCATTTAGAATGGGGAGGATTACTTTGCCACTTGACTCTCATCGCTAAAAAATCCTCGTTTCTATGTAACATAGGAATGATTACCATTCTACATTGGAATCAGATCTATTCTTTTCTCTCCGTGTACAGAGCATAATTTCTTTACTGACATTCAAATATCGCATTTATTTATAATTAAAAAATTTGATTCGACTGAAACATGTGATTTTAAAACATTAAAGAAATATTTGTTGACTATAAACAAATCAATATTTCACTCAAATAAATAAACTTAATAAACCATATCTTTATCTCAATTAAATTCATTTATTTGTGTAAAATAAGTATTAGTTGGTAGTATTTAAATAAGAGATTTCTTTATAATAAACAGGTCTCATTGAATACAAATATATTGTTCTTTCAGTGTACACATTTTTCTCTCCCTCCCCTTATTAAATAAACGAAAGAATTTCTGTCACACTTGTACGACAAATAAAATCTTGAAACGCATTTTAGAAAAAAGTAAATAAAAATTTTCAAAAAGAGCGCTTAGATCTTCGATAGATAATTTAATTAACTATCGAAGAGCGAAGCGCTTTTTTCGAAGTTTATCTTATACATGAGCAAAATACGTTTGAAACTTTATTATCAACATCTCTTAAACCATAAAAATGTCCTGGTTCAAGAGAACTTTATTTTGTCTCAATCATACATCTTGGAAATAAATTTTTTTTATTATCGATATCTTCAAGCATGGTTAAAATTCATGTACAAACACATTTAGCCGTTTATTTATGGTCATTGAAGACTATACATCATATACCTTTTTTCGTCGATATTTAATGCCGATCATTTAAACATCCGAATTAATAACACAAATATTTTATGGATATTTGTTTTTTACGTTCAACAATCCATGGTCTGCCAAATCATATATATGAATATAGCATGAAGGAGAGTAAATGTAAAGTTTATATAGGGTGGAAATGTCTCCACCACTCTCAGGTATAGAATAAAACAGATCCATGTGTCCAGGTGACAGTCTTTCGGACAAGTGATTCATGGGAGTTTCGATATGTTTTTTACACTTTTCGACGATCTGATTAGAAATTCTAATAAGGATGGTTATATTTCTTCCATCGAGTTCAGTTGTCGATATAAGACAAGCAGTGACACAAGATTGGTAGCAACTAAGGATCGAACAATCCAATCATACTGATTTCTTACTTGATCTTTTTTATTCTACATCATCGAATCGGTGGAAATTTCAAGTCCATCACATTATTGTGTGATCTCACGATGTTGACATGATATCTTTGTTAAAAGAGTTGACTGTAGAAAAAAATTTCTTGGTTTCAAGCAAATGTAAAATCAATCACTTGAATAAAAAAACCATACTACAGCTGCAATAGAAAAATTTTAAGTTATGATTACCAGAATGGTTCAAGAAAATTTTCGGGTACCTGGAGAAAGACCGCAGTTGTGTTGGCCGAAATAAAAACTTTTCTAGAAATTCTATTTGGTGGAAGTAATTTTTTCTTAATCCAAATTATCATAAATACTTGATGCGATGAATTTTTACATTTGATCAAGATTTTTAATTTCTCTATTTAGATAAATTTTCTCTAACGATAACCAATCACACTGAAAAAAAAAATTCTTGACTGGAGTGTAAATTTTCTTGGCTCAAGAAAATATCAAGGAAAATTGAAAATTTCTTGAATGAAGTCAAAGTTTCTTGAGACAAGATAAATTTCTTGAGCCAAGAAAATTTCTTCTTGCTCCAAAATAATTTTTGTTTTCCTTAAAATTTTCTTGGCGCAAGAAATTTATTTTTTTGTGTGCATTTACTTGTATCAAAATTTAGCTTTCTTCACTGAAGTCAATTGTATTGTGTGAAGTATTTTTGTAATTTCCCGCTAAGAAAATTGAAAGTTTTCAAAAGTTGGAAAGTTATTGGTTTTACCTCGTTTTTCGAAAGTCGAGTTTTCAACGGATGTTGTCGTTTTGAGGTCTTAGAAAGCTTCCTCGAATGTTTTTGCGATAAGGTCTGTGTGTGTGTGTGTGTGTGTGTGTGTGTGTGTGTGTGTGTGTGTGTATTAAACAAATATTTCTTGGTATTTAAAATGATTTGTTTGTATTTAATAAATCTGATATTCATTTATTAAATATTACTAAATCTTTTTAAATACTAAGAAATATTTGTTAAGGACTAACAAATGGCTTCTAATAAATGATTTGTTAAATATTAACAAATCTTTTTAACTACAAACAAATCCTTCTATCAGTGTAGTAAAATTCATTGGAAATTTTTTGCAGTGCGATTCGATCAAACTAAGTGGCGTTCCAAAGAGTTTCATTGCCTTTAGCTTTCTGATACTAGTTCAAAAAATTTGAGTTGATCAATTTTGAGAAATGTCGATAATTAAATTTCCAAAAATTCTTCTTTTTTTTGTATAACTTTTAAACCGCTTTACGGATCAATTCCGAAAACTAATTCTCTGGTTGTAAAAAAAATTTTTTAAATTGCATAGAAAAACATTGTGAAAATTTCCATATGCATTTTTTTATGCAACACAGAAAGAAGGAAAGTCTTGAGTCAAGCGTAAATTTTCTTCAATCAAGAAAATCTTAAAGAAGATGCACGCTACGCATAGTTTCTGGCCCGGCAGCACAGAACCTCGCTTTTTTTCATATTTTCATGGCGCGACCGACCTATGCAGCGGGTTTCAATTGTATAACAGTCACAATATCGTCTGTATGTAAACTATTTAATAATATTACTGCACAAATAATTTATATAAAAAGTTTAAAATATAAAATATGAAACTTTTGTAGATTTTATTCGCTTTCTGTTATATTTTGACAGCTATAGTAAAGCAATGTTTATAAAACTGTACATGTACTCTACCAGCTTCGAATAATTTAATTTCAATCCTTCGTAGCCGTCGATTACTAATTAAAAACTAATTTTTAATCAACATAAAAAAATAAACTCTGTTATTAGAACGAGTTTAAATATTTGTGACAAGTTCTGTGCATGTTATCACTCTTAATTAGAGCAGCTGTTAGTAAACTTTAAAATAACTTGTTTTTTCTTAATTTATTAATTCTTACTTTTTTTTATGCCCGCCCTGATCAGCAAAGCCTTGGCTTCGCCTTGGCTTTGCAAAAGTCGGGCGGCACCCCCCTCACGCCCGGCAGAACCCCTTCCACAGGGTTGCGTAATTTCGGCTGGAGAGCAAGAAAAATAGTATACAATCCACGACCAGAATGTTGGATGCCCTGACGTGAGTGATGTGATAGCCTCGGCTACGCTTCGGCCATCATATCCCCTTATACGCCAAGAAATTCAACTTTTTGGCCTAGGTTCGTAATATACTATAAATTTAAATTGATCGAACTAGTATTTTTGAAGTAATTTTGAAAAAACACTTTTTTAGGTTTTTTTTCGACAACGATAACTCACGAACGAATTAACCGATTTTGACCGGGCTGGCGGCGATCGACGTGGTTTTTTGATGTTAGGAGCTGATTAGTTTTTGAAATCAATCAGGGAAGCGGTTTAAAAGTTATTCCAAAAAAACCACAGTAAAAAAAATTTTTTTGTAGTTTTTTTGAGATTTCTCAAAATTTACTGGTTCGAATCGGTTCAAAAGTTGAGAGGTTTACATACGGCCACACACACACACACACACACACACACACACACACACACACACACACACACACACACACACACACACACACACACACACACACACACACACACACACACACACACACACACACACACACACACACACACACACACACACACACACACACACACACACACACGCACGCACGCACGCACACGCACATCATCATCATCATCATCATCGGGGAAACATTCGGGGAAGCTTCCTAGGACCTCAAAACGTCAACATCCGTTGAAAACTCGATTTTCAAAAATAACTTCCTAACTTTTGAAAATTGTTAATTATCTTAGTTGTCGAAAAATGCGGTAAAACAAATAACTTCCCGATTTTTGAAAGTTGTCAATTTTTTTAGCGGTAATTTAAAATGTTTTTTTTTTTTAATAACTGTCGAACTACTGTACTGTTGTGATTCTCAATTGAACCTGTCTTGAATTTTAGAATATAACGTCGATTAATGTACAAAAGATATCGATGTCAAAACATTCCAGATAAAATTGTTTTTTAAGAACCCAAAAAACTACGCCGATTGCCGCCAAGAATGAGTAAATTGGTTGATTGGTTCGTTAGTTATCGTTGTCGAAAAATTTTGGAAAAAGTTAATTTTTTTAATTTCTCTAAAATTTCCGGTTTGATCATTTTGTGTTCAAAATATATCATATAGTTCAAAAAACTGCGTGGAATGCTACCAACCGCGTGAAAATCGGTTAATTCCTTTAAAAGTTATTGCGGTTTAGAAATTCAAAAAACACTGTGTTATGAAACTTCTATCAGACTTTTGAGCTCGAAGAGCGCAAAAGCTTAGAACAGCTAATTTTTTGAGCTCAGAGAGCTCGGAATAACTTAGAATCATATTTTTGAGCTTGAAGAGCTCAAAAACGTCATGCAAGTGCAATTTTTAAAGTTAGATATGGAATTAGCGGGAAGTTGCAGGGAGGGCCTTTAAGGTCAACCGTTTTCCAGTTTTTTTTTTTTAATTTTCTTAAATTCATTAGATCGAATCAGTTCAAATTTTCAACAAATTTAAGTTCAGTGAGATCCTCCTGATACTACGTATTTAGTTTTCATAACCGTACAAATGTTACGAGAGATTGGCACACACATACACACAAATCAGTATACCATCATATAAATAGTTCCGTAGAACCTTAAAGAGGCAGAATCTCATGAAAATTCGGTTATCGAAAACAAGGTGAACCCTATAATCTCTCCGTTTTTGAAAAACTTTGAGACTCCCATACAAAGTTCGAAAACCGGTCCTCGGATGGCCCATCGACGGGCGAAGGATACTGGCCGATTGTAAAAAAAGTTATCGGGCCGTTAATGGCTGATCATCGGCTGAGTATGTTAAAATGAAAAAAAAAAAACTAAAAATTTAGCCGATATGTCGTAGAATTTTTCATTCCTATAATCGTATTGGCGTGATGAAGTCAAGTAGTAGAAGATGTAGCACAGGAGCGTCGATTCTAGTCGAATACTCTGAAAAAATTTTAAAAGTTAAGTCGAAGTGGGAATCGAACCTGGTTTGTCTACGTGAAAGTCTCGATCATTACCGGCTGCGCTGCATGATGGAATATAACTGAACAATTTAACTTAGCTATTTGAATGATTGAAATATATTTTATTACTGCATATATAGATTATGAAATTTATTAGTACTCAATTTTGTCGATTTTTGAATCAAGTTTTTGAATGTCTGAAGACGATTATTTTTTTTTATTCTAAATTTAATTTGCACCAAACCTATTTAGGCTAGTCCCTTATTAGAAAAAGAGATTCAAAAAGATTACCTCAATGTAAAGTGTATATCTATGTAGTAGTAAAAATTAAATCTTTTTCAATTTTTTCAAATAATTTTAACCTTTTTAAATCTCTTTTTCTAATAGGGGATAGTTGATCCTTCCAATAGTTATATGTTTGTCTCAAAAATTATGCCATCCTTTTCTCAAGTCAAACTTCGAAATCATGTTTAAAATTTTTATTGTCTTGTTTTATTTACTCATTATTTTTGTTTAGATCTACGATAATCTTGTATAAAAGTTTATATTTTTTTTTTTATTTATTTATATAAGTTTATATATAACTTCTATTTGGATCGATAATAATCTTAAATAAACATTACAATATCTTTTTTCATTTTTTAAAAATTATACTTCGCGTAATGCATCTCCGAAAACCCAAATTTGTGTTATTATAAAATAACAACAATTGGCCAAGAACAGCCAGATTTTGGGCGATAAATGGATATTAATTGCAGAACATTAATGTCCGCAATAGACGGCGACCAGCGTTTAACCAAATATGGCCCGTTGACATATCCCTACAACTGGCCAATCGTTGGCTGCCGGATATCGGCCGATGGTTGGGATTGTTTCCATTAACGGCAACTTTGTATGGGGCTGCGTTGAATGATGCTAAGTAGATCAAAATCGAACGATTTGTTCATGAGTTACAACGGATCAAATATTTGAAAAACAGGGTTTTTTTTTGCTAATCCTTAAGTATATTCTTAAGCTTGAAGAGTTCAAACTGTATGAAACTTATATTTCTTAAACATTATGTATAGATTTATCGTTTTTAATTTATATCAAAGAATCCAAAAATCATGGAGATAGTAGATAAATCAAAAAGGAAATTGATTGAACTCATAAACAAAAACGAATACTCTCCGTAACTCCTGCACACACGTAACTTATAAGTCAACATAGTGTAGCTGAGGTAGAATGAGATGGTCAGTTTTTCTATTGTTGTGAGTTTGCTAACACTGAACACCTTCGCTTGGAATGTGAAATATAAGAGATTCCCAGATTCATACTGAGCTCTTTGAGTTGTTAAGAGAAAGGGTAAATTTAAGAGTAGTGGGGTTATATTTGAGAGAAGGGGAAAACGAAGGCGGGTGCGTTATAATTTAACAGGACAACCGCGTTTACCACATCTTGTAAGCAGTTGTTTTAATAATTTTTTTCTTTCTCAATACTTATTAATTACACACACGTTATTTGATAACCATAAAAAATCACTATTTCAAAATAAACTTTATTTTTATACGTGATGTGGTTTTATTGATTGTCAGTTGATGGATCATCAGCAACTATGTATGTTAATAAAAATTATATTATTATAGAACCAAAAAAAGTGTATTTCAACAAGATATAATATAAGTGATAAATAAAATGACTATTAATTAATTTATATCTATTGAAAAATATTTTTTTAATCAATGGAAAGATTTTTTGCAGAAGTAACCTGTGCTCCGCCTCCTTTAACGCCTTTTTATTGACGCCTTCATCCGCTTAAAAGTTGTTGACGATGTTTAAACGATAGCTGTATTCAATTTCTTCCTTGAAATTCTGTTAATTGCTCAATTTACTTTTTTTTTCTAACCAATAAAATAATCGTTCAGATTATTAATCAAATAAATGTCACAGTTTGTTCGAACTATTAAGTTGAAATATAGGAAAAAAAAACAATATTCAAAATTAGATTTTTTCAAAAGTCAATAAAAAAATTCTTGTAAACACAGAAAGTGTTTTTTGTTGCCGAGTGTGCTCATTATTTGGCTCACCTATCCACAATTACCTATTCTCTAGTATACCAAAGCTAGGGCAACAGGTTTAAATTTATGGAACTATAAGAAGTGGTAGTGTATACGTGGAGCATGTTTCTCTCTTACTCACTCATTTGCGATTACGGATTGTGGATAGAATCTTCTTCCCTTTTCACTTTCTCTGTTGCATTGTTTTCATTCCACTCTTTCAGTATCTATTAGCTTATGAGAAAGACAGAGAGAAAAAGAATAACCAAGAGGCTATCAAACTCTCATAAAACTGTCAGCCACGACCGCCTGACTGACTTATGTGCGTCCTTTCTTTTTCCCTTTGCTTTTTTTACTTCTATTTTTTTTGCTCTTTTACCTTCTTTTTTCTGATACTTTTGGTTTGTTACCTTCATGAAACCTGTTTGTTTGTTGTTTTCTGATAATATACCCAATGTCATTACACAAAATTATTATTTTACTGCATACTATACCGAATAAAATATAATCAGAATTCGCATGTTAATATCAAGATTGGAAAAAATAAAAGTTACAAGAGATCAAGGTTTAATCAGTTCCCCTTGAGGTAGATAATCTTGATTAGGTATCGTTATCAATCTATTTATGATTCAACTAGTTTTTTTGATTACTCTTGAACGAGTGGTACGTGGGGGTTCACGGAAATAAATAAAAAGGAGACACGCGTGCGCACACATTACTCCGCGTTTAACAACAGCGACGGAAGAACTGCTCACTCTTTGGTAACGTCCAAAAGGCTAGTATATAATACACAGATAATATATTGAAGGAAAGACGAAGACGTAATACATATCTATATAGGGAAAAAGGGGAGAGATGTACGAAGAAGATAGAAAATGTAAAAAAAAACCCTCTCTGCTGTTGATAAAACGAGTAAAGCACCCAAGCAAATATATGTTATATGTCTCTACCTTAACTTATATTAGCCCCCCCCCCCTTGATGGACTTTATTTAGTTTCTCTTTTTCGACTTCCCCACTACCTTGTCAGTAAAACATCCCTCTATTTCTCAAATTCTTCATCCCCTTTACTCACTTACATTCTCTCTTTCCTGTCGGGTCACCGTATTTTCCTCCTCACTCGTAGTCTCTGTGACGGGTAATACTGCTGATCGAGAAAACAGGGTTAAAGAATTCGGAACGCCGACGGAGTTAGTAGTGCAAGAGAGAGATGGAGTATCCAGCAGATAGAGAAAGAGAGAGACCAATCAAGGTTTGACGAACGACGGGGATTGGTCCGTTCTCCTGACACGCAGCGCGGGCACGTGACAGCTACCGCACCGACTACGAGAATCGCGGTTCAGTACGATACCACCTCCCTCCGCGCACGCAACTGCACGAGAGAGGCAGCACATGGGCAGGCTTGTCTCGGCAGCCTCTATACCTCTATTTTCTTACTGTACCCGAAGGCGTGTGGTGCTACACTTAAAGTGAGACGGTAACTCGAGCCAGTCTTAAATTGTACGCCGTCACTTGGTCTCGATACAAACTGTAGTGTTGATCAATCTCCAATGTTTATTTTATTCGTTTAGTAATAGTCTACGGTACTACGAAAGTGCATTGTTTTAAATATTTTGAAATAATGAAACTATTTGAATAATAAAAATAATAAGATATTCGGATTCGTGTAGTGAAATTAAATTAATCATTTAATGTATTGTTTTGTTTTGAATAGTTATTATTATTGCTTGTGGTCGTTAGAATAATGTAACAATGCAAGTTTGGAAAAATTTATTTACATGTTTAAAGAGAAAACCATCAAATGAGGGTGATTTTCCATCTATTTCTCAATGGAGCAGAGCCTGCGTTGACGCCAGGCAGTAGTAACAATAACGTGTCAGGTCTCACGAGTTCCCCGTGGGTAATTGTACCCGGTAAGGTCGTAAAGAAGCGGAAGACAGTTTTATAGTCCCGACCCACGTGGCGCTCGTAAAGTAACTCAGCTCTTGTAGCGGTTACTTACCTCTCTATTAGTTAGTGTGATCTTCTTCATCATTCATTATTGAATCATTATTGTGATAATAAATCATCCATTTGTTTATATCATAACTTCTAAATGATGAAAGACGTTTAGCACTATTGTAAGATCTATTAAATCATCAACAAATACAGGTGTTGGAATTTAAGTGATATGCTGCTGTCAAATCGTGATTTTAAGTAAAGTTGATAGATATTATTTTTAGTTAAATGAAGCAGTCGGTTGTTTGAAATATGATTGATAATTTATTTATTACTTAAAAAACCGTACCAATGTTGTGAATATAGTAAAGTGAAGGAATTGGGGAAACACTTGCATGATATCGCAGGCAGTAATCGTTTTCCTAACAAAGTTACGAGTTGTGCCAGGGGTTGACTTGTTGAACTAACAATGAGTTCTTATCAATTCGTAAATTCTTTAGCAGCCTGTTATGGAGGCCAACCTCAGCAACAGCAGCCACGTCCGACACCGAATTCTCCGAGTGAGGCTCTGCAAGCTGCATCTCCCGCCGGTAATGATTATTATAATCCTAATGCTGCAACAACTGGTTATCCAACTCCATGCTATTCACCACAGCAGCACTATCCTCAGCATCCTTATGCAACACCAGCAGCAGGATTGCAGCACCCAGCACCTACGGGGATGATTGACTACACGCAACTTCAACCTCAGCCAAGGTTGAATGCAACGGCTTCTCAACATAGCTTGCACGCTCAACAATCACATCACTCGCAGCATCATTCTCAGTCACAAATTCACTCAGATCCAGCTGCACCGCTTCTACAAGGCGTAACACCCTCATCAGCACCTTCAACTTCAAGTTGTAAGTACGCTGATTCAACGTCTTCGACAAGCGTTGCTTCCCCCCAGGATCTTACCACATCAACATCACGAAATAGCCCGACGCCGCTGGCTGGCACCAGTAAATCTAGTACCACAATTACATCACCATCTGGAAATTCTTCACGACCATCGGTTGCCGCGTCTGCCTCTTCACCTCCAAGTGGGAGTTCGAGAGGTGTCGCCGAAGGTAGCACCTCTCTAACAACAGCATCTTCGGCATCATCACCAGCTTCCTCCACATCAAGTACTTCTAGTACTGGGAATAACTCATCTAATAAAGGGAACTCAAATAACAGTAATCCACCTCAAATATATCCGTGGATGAAGAGGGTTCACATCGGACAAAGTAAGTAGAACATTTTATACATTCTTATCTGTTAAGAGATTTAAGCAATGTCGATAAGATGAAGCCAACTTAAGAGGTGTTCAACTGTGAGAGAGTTTTAAAGAATCACGACTTAACAGAATGGTAAAGCTTGATAGAAGGGTCCAGAGGCTATTATCGCCTTTTGAAGCACTCCGAGTAGCCTGAAAGGTCAGAGATCTCATGAGAGGTTGCCATTCTTGAGTTTTCATTAGGAGTACGATTGATTCATAATTCAAAATAAAAATATGACTCACAATACATAGTCTTTATGTTTTCTTTTTTTTTTTCCACACAGACCATATATTTTTATTTTTTGCTATTATCTTTGATTCCCTCATAAATTATAACACATTTCTATGACGTGAAATTCATTTACTAAGAATTGATAACTTTATCGTTAAACTTTTGAGTGATATTATTACAATAGAAATCGATTTATATTATTGAACTATGCACAAGTCTTTACTTACAGTTATAAATACAGTTTTTCATAAACTTAGAGCTGCATTCTGCAGAAGGACTTTATTTTGTCATCTATATTCATTGATGAGAAGTTATTTTTAATTGAGCTAAACATTTAATATACCTAATAGTAAACCACATAAATTTTAAATATAATCTTCCTCTAATGTAATCGAAATTAATACATACTTATAACATTTATTAATGGCAATATTTATAATAAAAACATCATAAATAGAGGTGATAAATACTCTGAAGACCCTTGAAGTCGTATGATTCTCTGTATAACATCGTAAAATTAGGCTCTGACGAATTTGTAGAAAATAAATTAAAGAATTAGCTTTTGAAAAGATACAGAGTATTTCTTTTATTATTTGTAAGAATCTTTTTATAGCTATTCATTCAAAGTAATTAAGATTTAATATTTAGCGTTCTAATCATTATGATTTTGGTATTTTGATTTTTTTCCACATAAGTCATCGCATTTTATTAATATGAATGTACAGCTAATTTTATCATACTTTGTTAAGAGCTATTATTTCAAAATTGATTCTTAAATCTGTGATGAAAATCATAACATCTTAATTAGTCTATACCTACTTTTGATGTTTGTAGACTATTATACGATTGAAACCAGTAATTAGAATATTAATAATTATATCAATTAATTAAACAACTAAATCTTTAGATTAAAATCAAACGACATTAGTGTAAATACAAGTAATTAAAATAATTTATCATTTTTACTCTTTCTTTAAATAATTATCGTTTCAAAGCCATTATTACTTCATAATAAAAGTTTGATATATTTATTTTTAACGTCATAGTTTTTTTTTTAATTTAACAAAATATCTCTTTAGCTATCAATTATTCTTCGTGCGTACTTGATTTTTATGGACTATTCATGATAGTGTTTTTATTTTTAGATCGTTAACGTATCTTTACCAATGTTATTAATTAAACTTTTTTTTTCTACATATATCTTAAAATTAATTCAATTGAAAAAAATTCTTTTCATACTTTAGTGAAAACAAAAATAACTTATCCTTTTAGCAGAACCAAGTTAAATCAAGTAACAAAAAATAGAAAAACTTTAATAACGATGAAAAATTTAATTATCAATCATAGTGAGAATAACATAAGACATGTACGTAAACTTGAAATAAAGAGTAGGGAGAAACACGGTAGGCTTAGATTAGAGAACCCTCGGAAATAGATAATAAATAAGTATCACACATAATAAAAAAAACTAGAGAGTAAATCCCTTCAAAGAAACGACTAAATCATTCTATAAACAAGAATCAACTTATAAAAATAATACACCTTTCAAATCACTAATTAAAGTTTTTTTTTTTTATAAAAACACTTGACAAAAGTTAATCGGAACGTAAATCGGAAATAAATAATACTTTTAATGTTGTTATAATACGCTTGTCCCTTCAAAAACTGTAATTTAATGTAGATAATCTAACTACTGTTACCGCCGGATAATATTCACAGAGCGAACGAATTCACCTGCCTCTTGTTCTTGTGTCCAGTGCCCTTTCTTACTTATATAAACAGATGAGAAGACAAGAAACACTTCTCATTTCATTCAATCCGATCTGCACGCGGCCAGCATGTGCATTAGTCCTAACGTGATTTACTGCGCTGGACCGGTATGATTCAGTCAGCGGGGAATTTGACGAAGAATTAATGGTATTATGATATCGTATGTAACTCTATATATGTGTTCAGGCCATAAATCAGGTCGTATTGTGAGACAAGGAGAGGGGGAGCGGTTAACTTTTCCCTTCTTCATCATCACTCGCAACGAAACCAAGATAGTCTTTATACTAGAGTATTCTCGTACTCGGCAATACTTTATTGTTTGAGATTTGACTTTTAAATGCTTGATATCAACAATAACTAAATCATCTTTAGAGTTGTAAATAAAAGTCATTAGTTCTTTGCTACATAATAGAAAAATAATTTTTATAGAATTTCGTGTTCTCGTTTTTTTACTCTAATGAAAAAAAAAAAAAAAAAAAACAACGTTTGTTTTATTTAACAAGCACACTATATTATTTTCGATTCAAGTTCTAACAATAATGACTGGAGAAAGAGCAGTTGTGCTTTTGTTCTTTTTTCTTCTATTACGCAAAAAGGATAAGATTGTTGAGATTTGAAGATAAAATGTACAAGATAATATGTTTCCTATTCAACAGAATCTACATTTACTTTTCTTGTAAACTGCAACAATATGAGACTAATGCAAAAGATATCATGGCTAAAGTAGAAGATTTATACTTATGTACTCGAAAAATTTCAAGGACACTGGTTCCATGAGCATTCATTTTAAAAAATTTTTGATTTATACATACCCGTTCGAACCAATTTTCAAGGACAGTATGTATACAATACTCAGGTTATACACCATACCCTTCTATCTTTGAATCGGTTAGAAAAACAAACAATATAGAATATGTAAGACTTTTCGGTTTGTTATTCGTCAGCAATTACATGGATTTTACAATACCTGACTGACGTCGAAGGTCATGATATAATTTTGACACATTTCAAAAGTTTTGCATACTTCAAACTAAATCGAAAACTCTTTTTCATGAAATACTTGAATATAATATTAGGATCGAACAATCAAAATTTAAATTATCAATGCTGTAATGTTAGGATGAAATTATTAAAATAGAATTTGGAAAAACTCTCTGAAAAATACTAAAATTCACAAACCTAATTAATGAGAAACAAAGAAGAAAAAAATGTCTTTAATTATGATTAAAGTATAACTTTTTGAGCAACAATATTTAATATATAATTGGATAATGAACGCCACAAAGTGCTGTACTAATGACTTAAAATTTTTATTAATATACATTTGAAACTATTTTTAAAAACAACAATATTTTTCGGAATTCATTTAAAAACATTTTTCTTGCCGACAAAAGTATGTAAAGTATGTTCACTTTCTTATAAACAGGATCTTAAATGAAATATTTTCTGAGTATTTAAATTTGATTATTCTAAATTATTATATGGTGATTACATGTGTTTAAATAATTGCAGAGCTATTTTAGAATGCCCTTTAGATTAAAGAACTCGTTTATATAGCTAACAAGTTATATTATTTATAATTTTATAATGCTGTTCTGGTTACTTGCAAAATTGATTTTTATTCTTACTTCAAGTAAGAGTAGAGTAGTCTTGCTTACCACTTTTGTTACTGTTTAGAGAGAATCCTATGTGATCATGAAAATAATTATACATTTTATTATAGGATCTACAACAATTTATACGTAATACGATCTAATTTGAAATAATTTTTCGAAGTCCCCATAACTATGTGAAAATATCTATCACATATTATGAAACTGGTACATTTGCCATATTGCTATAAAATTATGGTAATAATGACTATACTCAAATGTGGTTAGTTTCAGTAGGCAATTGAGAATAAATCCTATAGTCACCTTGGAACTATCCCCGCAGTGCTTACAAAATAGAAATTATTCTTACCTTTCTAGAAAAATAAATTCATTACTAAATAATAAATTTTCATTTTTCAACAAAGAAATCTGAAAAGACTGCAATTATCTTGGGAAAGCTAAAATTTTCTTAAGCTCAAAAAATTGTTGCTTCGGCTCAGACTTCCTCAGTCGTTATCCAAAATTTACTTGGGTTAAGTGAATTATTTCTCCGTCAGAAATATTTCTAAACAATATTACAGTAAAAATTCGTCCAATAAGATAGCAGTATTTTTAAAAATATTGCACAATGATTATGAGATTACTTTCAGAATAAAAGTTTTTGTATATTAAACCGTTTTTGTTATAAAATAAATTAAATTCTTATACGCTCATTAAAAAAAATTCTGATTAAGAGCAATAACATGTATCCAACTCATAATTAAATAGGTTCTAGGTTCTAATTTTTTGAATAGCAATGAATTCTTTTATCCAAATCCGATTAAGAATGTCAACCGAACATACCCAAAAGAAATAAAATCTACAAATCGACTATGTTAAAAAATTATCACGAAGCTTTGAATGAATCGTGAGAAGCAGTTCTGATTATTTCTACGAAATGTGTGTGTGTGTGTGTGTGTGTGTGTGTGTGTGTGTGTGTGTGTGTGTGTGTGTGTGTGTGTGTGTGTGTGTGTGTGTGTGTGTGTGTGTGTGTGTGTGTGTGTGTGTGTGTGTGTGTGTGTGTGTGTGCAAACCTCTCACAATTTTTGAACGGCTTGACTGACCGAAATGCAGTTTTCGGCGTTTCAAAGGATTTCTTCAATCATAGATTTCTTTAATAGTTGAATTGATTGGCCAAATAGATTTTGAAGAATTTCTAAAAAAAAATTTCGAAAAAAATTGCGGGTTTTTTACCCACGACGTCGTAATTATTTGTGGGATCGTTTTTTGAATGAAGTGAGTAATATTTTTATTTAAAAAAAAAAAAAAAAAAAAAAAAAAAGAGTGACCCAGTTTCGATTCCCATCGTAAGCAAAGATTTTTTCAAGGTAATTTGGTGTAATCGCGAGTTACGATAACGTAAAGCTGATAATAAACCGTGAAATCACAAATACAATTAAAATCAAATTTAATTTTTTAATAATATTTGCATTTTTTTTAGTCCTGGCAAATTAGTTCCCCAAGGCTTGGTCCGAGCCCTGGGCCATTTGTTTCCCAAGACTCGGCCCAAGCCTTGTGTTTTGGTTTCCCAAGGCTTGGGGACATAGTTATCATCCTAGGCTTGGACCGAGCCTTGGCCCAATGTTTAGCCAAGGCTCGTGCCAAGCCTCACCCAAGGCTGGCGACGCTTGGCCCAGGCTTGGTCCAAGCCTTGTCCAGTTGTTCTTTCCTACCTGGGGTGTGTGTGTGTGGATGTATGTGACCCTCTTATAACTTTTGAACGGCTTGACCGATTTGATCGCGGTTGGTGCCATTCGAAAGGGCTTGCCCAAACTTAGATTTCCTGAAAATTTGAACCGATTCGGACCGATAGATTTTGAGAAATCGTAAAATAACTACAAAAAAAATTTTTTTAAAAGTGGTTTTTATGGAATAACTTTTAAACGGCTGTACCTATCAATTTCAAAAACTAATCAGCTCTTAACATCAAAAAACCACGTCGATCGCCGCCGGTCCGGTCAAAATCGGTTAATTCTTTCGTGAGTTATCGTTGACGAAAGAAATCCGAAAAAAGCGTTTTTTCGGAATGACTCCGAATTTTTCCACTCTGTCGATATAAACTCGAAAATTTTTTTATGAAGCTTAAAAAACTGCGTCGAATGCTGCCAACCGCGTGAAAATCGGTTCATTCATTCAAAAGTTATTGCGATTTGAAAATTAAAAAAATAGTGTTTTATCAAACTTTTGAGCTCGAAGAGCTCAAAAGCATACAGAAGCTATTTTTTTGAGCTCGGAGAGCTCAAAATAATACACAAATTGTATTTAAGAGCTCGAAGAGCTCTAAAACGTCATAAGTGCAATTTCAAGCGTTTAGGTATAGAATTGGCGGGAAGTTGCAGGGATGGCCTTCAGGGTCAACCGTTTTCCTAATTTTTTTTTTAGCTTTCATGAAGATCATTCTCATGAAATATTCTAATCATACCTTAAGATATCGTTTATGTTCACGTGCATCATATAGACTTATCCAACATAAATTATTTAAAAACCGTAAAAAAATTTCAAAATACATATGTAATAAATTATTAAATTTCAATTTATCAACTTACTCTATAGATTTGCTCATAACTTAAATATAAAAATTTATCACAGTGAATTATTCTTTCTTCATTGTTTTAAAAGATCGTTTTTTTTGTGTATGGACTTACAGAGAAGCTATGCAGTCGGCTAATAAATTTGAACAATTTTTAAGTTACAAGTCGCACTATCTTTTTTTTTTTTTTTTTAAATTTCATTTTAATTTTTAATCAAGAGAGAAAAAAATATCAGTTACTCTACGAATTAGTATATTAATTGAGTTGTCAAACATCAAGAAAATCATAAAAAATATTCATTATTTGAATTTAATCAAAAAAAGTACGATACAACTTAGAAAAATTGATTTAATACATTTATTTATAAGTATAATCACATAACGAAACTTCGAACTACGATAGAACTACTTGTCAACTTCTGCCATGAAAAATAAATCTATTTATAGAAAACTTATGACCTAAGCAAAGAATGTGACCAGCAACTGAACAGCATTATGATTGGGATTTCTTAATTTGTCACTAGAGTAATATTACTTGTAGTCAACAAAAAATTATTATTTGGAGTACAATTTTCAATACTTACTGTAAATTTAATTTTTTTTTCTTCTATACGTCCATACATTGATCACTCCGTCCATTTCTTTGATAGATTTTATTAAGTCGTTAATCATTGGTTACTTGGAGTCTTTTAAAAAGTCGTGAAATAATCAATTGGCTTGATAAGTATTATAATCATTAGAATATTAAATTGAATTATCGCTCTTTCTTTGTAAAGGTACCTGAATCATACTTCCTGAAATTTTTATGTTTGAATAGTTGATTAGCTAAGTCATATTATAGAACTATTATAATTACTAGATAGATTCATTGCAGATATATGAATATTAATTATTTACTTCATAATCACAGATATCATCGACGTTAAAAATGTCAATACCAGTAATTACCTGATGATCATTCATTAAAATAATAATTACCCTGTTCTAAACATAAAACAATCTTTACTGTAAAATCAATTTAGTCGATTCATTGAAATATTTTGGAGAAAGAAAATTATTTGAGTTGATGTGAAATTTTCTTATCGTAAGAAAAATTTTTCTTGCTTCCAAGCTACATAAGTCTTTTTGATAATTTTCTTAGTTTACGTAATTTTTGTTTTCTGTGTACGAAGGGATGATTAATTTCAAATCGAAATTATATTCATTACATTAAGACTTTCTACACTACTCATAAATATTCACAATCTGAATAACCAAATTGCTTATTGGTATGAAGTGCAGGCTATTCAATTAAAAAACTTAAGAGTTTAGGAAGATGTCTGATCAAATTAATGGTTTTGATCTGAAGGTTATGTAATTATGACTCGATCTCACCGATTCAGACTACCATAAATAGATCTATTAAAGTTAGTGCACAGTTAATACTGATAAAAGAATAAATTCAATAATTACTAGTAAGAATATACATGAAGAGAAAAAAAATAATTCTGATAATCAATAGAAAGAATATACATGAATAGAAAATTTAACATTTATTGATATATTTAATGACCTATAAAGTTTGCTATCTGAAGAAAAATTGAAAATTAGTGAAATCAATTACTGTATAACTACACTATAAATCCAAGTGTTTTAAAAGTGACTACAAATGGGCATTTAACATAGGAAATTAAAACACGTGGAAGTGTTTTAAAAGTGACTACAATGCTTCAAGATAGAAACAAAACACTTTATGTGTGTTTTGTTAAAACACTTGGATTTACAGTGTAATCATTTAATAATTATTTTTCTTGATTGTTACTACACATTTAGATTTTCATCTTTTTGTTAAGGGTAATGAATATAATGCAGATATCAGCTGTTGAAAGTGAAATTTTAAGATATTCCGGAAGATCAATAATTTGCTTATCAGACAGTCATTCTCAGTTAATAATAAGATAAAATTAAAGTACATCAACCATAAAAGTGTTGATAATGTACACAGAAAAAAAAATTTCTGGAACCAAGAAAATTGTAAGGAAGTCTGAAGTTATTTTGGAGCAAGAATAAATTTTCTTGGCTTAAAAAAATTTAACTTCGAACAAGAAATTTTAACTTCATTCAAGAAATTTTCAATCTTCCTTAAGATTTTCTTGATTTAAGAAAATTTACGCTTGACTCAAGACTTTCTTTTTTCTGTGTAGTAGTGATTATAATTACTGTACTGCTAATGCATTTTTAATTAATTATACGATTCTTCAAATCTTGGATAGAATTATTAGGTACTTTTTGAAAGGCTTCTCAAAGCCCTAGATGTATCTAGATACATAATGGTTTCATTACTGTATCATAATATGCTTATCAATTGCACGTTATTGTTTCCATTTCTGTGAAAATAACAATAAATTCTACCATATACTGCACGGAAAAAAGAAAACTTGAAAAATTACAGTATATAATGCAACGTGGCGCTTCGTGATGAAAACTGGAAAAATTACAGTTTCAAATGTAATTATTACAGATTATATAAGAATTACATTGTAGAATGTAATATTTACATTGAAAGCTCTGAATATTAAATTAAAAAATCGAATTTAGAAAAATGTTATTTCAAACTGTAATTTTTCTAGTTTTGATTACGACGGGACCGATTTTACATTTTATACTGTAATTTTTTGAGTTTTCTTTTTTCCGTGTGATTAATCTAATCGATAAAATTCACAGCTTAATTGACATGCATGCATCATTTAAATCGTTAATTGAATCATTCTGAACTCTGATATTGGAAATCAAGTTTATGTACCTTAGATCATGAAAATTATGCACGAAAGACGAATTTAATAATCCTCGTTATGTAGCGTGGGAATCATAATCATGGACATGGTAACTATAGATATATATAACAAAAATGGAAAGGCGTACTAAGAAGAATGAAACTCTCAACATACTCTGTCTCTCTTCCTCCAGTGCGATATTGTCTAGGCTAAATACTTCGTTAGTTCAAGCAAGATTTGAGCTAATTTTCAGAATTTGTACATTTTTTTAGCGGTCTCTAATAGTTTTCAAGGTGATGAGCGAAGGAGAGTTTTTAAGTACTATTAGCTTGCGTTTTTCCTGATTAGTTAAGAAAGAGACGAAAAAATGTTGGTGCCCATAAAAATATTTTTGTTTTATTATTTTATTTATTTGAGAAGAATATCATTATCGGTTTTGCACTAAACAAGATAGATTATCATGAATCATAAATCTTCAAATTAAATTCATTTATTATATCAAATGATCAACATTAATCAAATCCTATCATATGTAAAAAGCGGATTTATAAATTCAAATACATCAAGATATATATTAATAATCAAAAGACTTATCTTTTTTGAATGAACGTATAAAGAATCCCTATTATTTAGCTATAAAATAAAGTTCATAGTGGATCACAGGACTCCGTTTGACTGTTGTACTAATTGGTCGGTCAAATATAAATTTTTAATTAAAGTAAGTCTATTCAATCAATTGACGTCAAAATAAAATAGAAAATAGTATATTTGTACTGCAAATAATCTATTTGATGGATAACTTTTTTTGTACGTGTTCTGGTTAAATATACAAATCGTTTATTGGAACATAAATTTCCCTCTTAAGTGTGCATATTCACATCGAATGCGCATATTTAGAATCACGTCGTCGGCGAACGGTGGTAATACATGTGCTCACGGGGATTCGAAGGAGGCCGCCTGTTGCTGCGTTGTATATGCCAAGATGCGCCATGGGGATTCTCGATCTTTGATGCTTTTTCAGTCGTCTTTCGGTTCGTGAACCCCCCGAGGAGGCAAAAAGGATCACCCTCAGCTTTGAAAATTTACGAGCTCGGTAAGGAATGGAGAATTCTTTACATTTACGAGAAAAAGAGTTTTTCACCTTAAACACAAAATTAGAGTAACAGAATTATATAACGATTATTATTTTTGATAATATCAGGATAAAGTTAATATTCAAATATTCAAAATTTGTTATATTTAGCGATAGTCTGCTTACATATTTATCATTGCATCATTGGTATTACCTAATTCTGTAATTTTCTCCTTAATTAGTTAGATTGATTTTGGTAAAATAAAATTATATTTTTTTATCTTCGGTACGCAAACAACTTAGGAGAAAATTACTTTTACAGTCAGTATACTAGTAATTATCATTGATATAACGTTAAACATATTCAGTAAGATTCAGAATGCTTAAGTTTTTCTCGGGGACATCCGTTTTTCCTCTCTCATTTCTTCTTGGGTACTCTTTATGTAATATTTAATGACATATGTCAGATTTTATACGCTCTGAAGAAATTCTCAAAAGCACTTCACTTTGACCCTAGTACAGTACTTTGTTACATAAACCCTCATTCCTTTGTAGTTACTTATAAAATTATGACCTATGTGGAGGCTTCTTTAAAATCAAACGCAAAAAATTGTTTATTTTTTCAGCTTACTATTGTCGAAAACATTTTGCGCTCACTTATTCCCCTACACTTGTCTACTGAATAACTATAAATATTTCGTAAAATTTGAGTAATCATATATGATATCAATAGGATATTAAAATACCATAAAAATACTTAATAATTGAAATGAATAATTGAAAATAAACAAGTAAAAAAAATTATTATTTTTTCTATAAGAAGATTAGAAGAGACTTAGAGATGCAGAATTGAAAATTGTCATCAATTTTACCATTAAAAAAACACTTAGTTATTACATTTTGAGTCATAAATAAGGTATTGGTTTTTATTTATTACTTTGTTATAATAATAATTTGTCGAAAAATGACATTTTATATAAAAAATGATTGATACATTAATTTTTTTCAGTAATACGGATAAAAAATTGACGGTTACTAAATTAATGACTTTAATTAAAAATAAGTTATTAATATCAGTTCAACTTTAAAAAGTTGCAATATCTATATAGAATAAATATTTCAAGTATTCGGGTATAAGAATTGTAAGATGTTATTTTTCGGATAATTGTACATGTAAGGGTATGAGTATACAAAACAATAGTTCCCGTTTATAGTTGAACATTTTCAAGTAATTTTTAAGGTATTGAAAGCGACCTTTTCCTTTTTTTTTTTTTAATTTAAATGAATGCTAATAAATGCTTGGAATTAAATAATGAAATTTTAACCACATATATTAGATGATTAGTTTGTATATATCTCACACAATATCTGATTATTTTATAATCTGTTATTTTTGAAGAAAATGATAGAATTTATAATTATGCGAAAAATCATGAAAACTGTTAAAATATTTTTATTATTGAAATTTTTCTTTCTAGACACCAGAAAATTTTACTTCATCCAAGATAATGTTATCTCCCTAAAAAATATTTTATTATTAGTTGAGAATATTTGTTCTGAAATAAAAAAAATTAATGTCTATTAACTCTTTTAGCTATTAATTAGACTGTAGAATCAAGATTTTTTTGATGTGAACAAAATTAATGCTTAACGCATCTTTTTATAAAAATAGTCTTTTTCTAACACTTGAAATATTTCTATTACTAAACTAAGTAAAAGATAATAATGATAATGTTAATCAAAAAGAAATAATCGCACAAGCTGGAATTATAAGAATAGTGAGAAAAGATTTTATTCTGTGGGTGGCGAAGAGTACAAAATGTTTGATGTTAAGGCGGTTCTACTGAGCGTCTCGACGACCCAGGGCCATAAATAAATGCTAGCACGAGGCTTACTATCTTCTCACAAAATACAGCTTCGCGCAGACTACTGGGTATAACTAAGAGACACGCTAGTAGTGATTAAAATGGACAGTCTGCTTCCGATCTGAATCAGGGTGATTATTTCATAACTCATGGATCCCCTTACGATTTCGATCTGTAACTAAACTGTCTTATTTCCTCATCAGTTAAACAAAATCTTATCCCGTTTTTAGAAATTTTTGAGTAGATGTTAAAAATTGAATGAATAATCATAGAACTGAAAAAAAAACTACAAATAATATCTAAAAAGATAACTTGAAATAAAATTATTTCAAATTTTATAAAGAAAAATTTTATATGACCATTGAGGTATCTTTACATATTAGATATATTTTGTTTACTACCCAAGTCAAAATTTAAATCGTAGATTCAACGTATTGAACGTTCAAATCCTAGGTTGAGCGTATTAGACGTTGAAAACGTACACTGAGAGACAATTTTATTTAATAGTAATAAAAAAGTTTATTTGGACTTGAAAAAAAAAACTTAGTTAATAGTAATAAAATTATATTCTATATGAATAAAATTTTATTCCATACGAATAAAATTTTATTAGTATTTAATAAAATTTTCTTAAATACTAATATGTGTTTTTCATATGAATATTAAGTCATTAAAACAAATAATTTCAAAAAAAAATTAATATTCATCAATTAATTATAATATATTCAAATATATTTTCAAAGTAAAATCTTTTAATAAATAAATAGTATAAAGATGTTTTAACGAGACATCCTAACCTAACCTACTTGTTTATTTCCCCTTCCTCTTTATTAGCCAAATAAATGTTTTATTAAATAGCAATAAAATTTTATTACTATTAAATAAAATTGTCTCTCAGTGTAGGATCAACATATTGAATGTTAAAATCGTCATTTGAACGTAATAGACGCTAAAAACGTATGTTGAACACACCCAACGTATTATAAATGTGAAGAGAACCAATAATGAGTAAAAATAGTGATATTAAAACTAGATATTAAAACTATTTAAATAACTACACATTTTTAATTTTCTTAGTGGGAACTTAAAAATCTTAATTTTTTTTTTTTTTTTTTTGTAAAGATCCAGTGGAACAAAATTTTACGAAATTGTCTAAAAGTTATCATTTTATATACATATTTATGAAGCCATTTTTGGTATAAAATCGTATGAACAGTATTTCAAAAGATTTTACATAATTTTGGAAACCATTCCGGGGGTAAAAAATTTCGATAAAGCATTCCCGTCAAAAAAAAAAAAAAATGATAAATTTAAGATAAGAAATGTAAAATCTCTCTAAGATAACTGAAAAAAAAAAATTTTTTTTATCTATTTACGTTTCAAGCATATGTTGTTATTGGAGCAGTTTCAATATTACTTATTTTCACCCATTATTGGTTCTCTCTACATTAATAATACGTTAGGTACGTTCAACATACGTTTTCAACGTCTAATACGCTCAACCTACGATTCAAATTTCTACTCGGGTAACAAAGGAACTTTTTAGTGCAAATGATTCATTTTTGAATTGGAAAATTAAGTGAAGTTAAATTGTTTTTTAATCAATATTTTTTTTTATTTTCCCTATTGAACATCAATATATCGGAATAAAAAATTTAATCACTTTGCACAAGACACACATATTTTACTTACTCTAAAACGGAAAGATTCACCTAAAATATGATGTTCTGGGGTTCAGACACTAACGCAACCGAGAGATGTCGACAACATCACTTATCACTAATATTTCAATAGAATTGATCAATTCAAAAAATACGAATTAATAACGACTGTTCAATTTTTAACGGGAGATCACTAATAATTCATATATATGTCAAATTGATTATCAAATACAAAAAAATCTGGGAAACGGCTGACTCTGCAGGCTATCTTTAGAACTTTCCGCTGTGCATGTACGAGATCGAAACGCTCAAGACATGATCTATTACGAAGTTTTGAGCTGTTCGAGCTCAAAAACACAATTTTTATACAGTGCTAAGCTCTTCGAGCTTGAAAATCAAGTGGTTGTTGGATACATATTTTTTTAAAAATTTTCAATTGTGATATTTTCCGATTGAATCAATCTGTTTCGATGGGACATACAGCATTCGATGCAGTTTTTTGAGTACAAAAATGTTATTTATTATTTAACAAACGATTCGATGTAAAATTCTTAAATTATGTTAAAAAAAAAACTTTTTTTAAATTTAAAAAAATTAAAATTTTCATGAACGAGTTGACCAATTTCTACGAGATTGGCGGCGTTTGACGCAATTTTTTGAGCACTAATAGTGAGTATGTTACATCAAAAACGTTCCAATGAAAGATTTGGAAAAAACATTTTTTCGACATTTTTCGTCAACGATCTCTCACGAACAAATCAATCGATTTCAATTTTTTAAATGAAATTTGACGTGATTTTTTGAGCTATAGAGCTAGTTAGGTTATGGAATTGATAGGTAAAGAAGCTCGAAAATTATTTTGAAAAAAAGTGATTTCCATAAATTTTTTTTTCGGTTTTTTCGAAATTTCTCAAAATCTATTGCACCTAATTCGTTAAACCTAGAAGGAAGTCTCAGTTTCGCTGAACCGTATTGAATGACGCTTATCTCGTTTATATATATATATATATATATATAACATGCATACATACTTCCGTCATGGTGGGAATAGTCAGAATAACTTCCTAGGACTTTGAAACGTGGAGATCTGATGAGAACTCGATTTTCGAAAAGTTGATAAATTTTATTTTAATGAAAATGTGTTAACGTCGCGATGTAAATATCGTTTGGAAAAAATTAAAGTTATAACCCTACATTGAAAAAAATTAAGAAACGGGTTGACCTACAACTTCCGCTAATTTCATACTTAAGCCCACAAAATTGTACTTATTACGTTTTTGAGCTCTGCGAGCTCAAACGCTTGATGGAAGTTTAATAAAACACAATTTTTTGAATTTTCAAACCACAATAACTTTTCAATGAATGAACCGATTTTCACGCAGTTGGATGTATTCGACGCAGTTTTTTAAGCCCCATAAAGAATTTTTTAGTTTGAATTGATCGAACTAAGAATTTTGGAGTAATTCCAAAAGAACACTCTTTTCGGTTTTCTTTCGAAAATGATAACTCCCGAACGAATCAATCGATCTTGACCGGACTGGCGGCGATCGATGTGGTTTTTTGAGGTTGAGAGCTGATTAGTTTTTGGAATTGTTCGGTACATTTAAGTTATTAAAAGTTATTCCAAGTACATTATAAGTCATTTAAAACTTATTCCAAGAAACAATATTCGAAAAAAATGTTTTTCGAATTTTTTTGGATATTTTTCAAAACCTACCAGTCTGAATCGATTAAAAATTACAGGAAATCTTAATTTGATAAAACGCCACTAGGTTAGGTCTAATCAGTCAAGCTGTTCGAGAATAGGTTCTTACGACCATAAAACGTCGAGATTTGATAAGAATTTAATTTTTGAAAAACGGGGTAAACCCAATAACTTTCCAATTTTAGAAAATTTTCAATATTCTTAGCAGAAAGTTAAAAAGTATTATAAACTAGTAAGTTTCACAAAAAAAAAAAAAAAATCTGCACTCTAAAAAATCTATTGTTTTAATATTCAATTTAATCACACTATTTTTCAAAATAAAACTGTTAATCTGCCCAATCTAAAGACGTTCTATCACCTATGGAAATTATGGGATTATAAATAGTGTCAAAGTAGAATTTTTTATTAAATTTCTATTCAACAATCTAAACAAATACTTTTTTAGAATTAATAAATATTTGTTAATATTTAACAAATTGCGTTTAATAAACGATTGTTAACTACTAATAAATATTTACTGACTGTTCATAAATACGATTAACCCTTTGTCAGTTATGTACTGCAGTTAGTCTGTTAGAGATTATACTAAAAAACCTAATTTAAAACACCCTAGCGCAATAAAGAGATCTATTTTTAATTTTAAATGTGATGAGCACATAGTCCCACAACAAAATTTACAAGGTGGCTTCTAACTGTTTCCAGGCGAGTCTATTTTATCGCTGTTACTTTGATAACCTTATTACAGCAGGTTAGAAAAGCAACATATTGAAAGTAAGTTATTTAAGGCAAGGAAACTGGTGTCAGAAACATTTTTAAAAAATAACAAAGTATATATTTTTAATACTAATTTTTCGAAAATAATATGGGATTGACTATTCTTTTATAAACTAAGATGTATTTTAATATCATTAATAAAATATTGAATGATAAAAGTTACTGATGTACAAATGTGATTTGAAAATTTTCCCGAATTACAACATGTTCCGACAATATAACAACCTGTAAAAATTTATTCGCAAATTTCAACTGAAAGAGTAGCCATTTTCAAAAGTCAATTTGTCACGTCCGGCCGCGTGTGTGTATATGTGGGGGTGGGAATGCTAATGTAAATAAAATTTTGGTGTGTGATGTCTGTGAACGAACCAATCGATTAAGATAATGAGATGATACGATTTGAAAGTCTTTATTTAAAATTCTACCAATTGGAAAATTTTCGAGTGTTTTAAGAAAAAAAAATTAGGAAAACAGCTTACCTCAAAGGCCATCCCTGCAACTTCCCTCTAATTCCATAAGCTTAAAATTGCACTTATGACGTTTTTAAGCTTTTCAAGCTCAAAAATAAAATTTATGTGTTATTTCAAACTCTCCGAGCTCAAAGAGTTAGTTGTTCTATGATTTTGAGCTTTTAAAGCTTAGAAGTCTAATAAAACACTATTCTTTAAATTTTCGAACTACAATCACTTTCGGATGGATAAACCGATTTTCACGCGGTTGGTAGCATACGAGACAATTTGACGAATTCTATCATTTACTTTCGAAGTCAAATTTATCGGACTAAAAATTTTGGAGTAATTCAAATAAATCATTTTTTTTCGATTATTTTCGTCAGCGTTAATCCACGAACAAATCAACCGATTTTGACCAGTCCAGCCGCGATCGACGTGGTTTTTCAATGTTGAGAGCTAGTTAGATTGCGAAACCGATCAGTAAAGCCGTTTAAAAGTTGAGAAATCTCAAAAAAACTACTAGTAAAAATTTTTTCAAATGTGTTTTTTTTTAATAACTTTTAAACGGGTTATCTACGGGTTTAAAATCTACGGGTTTAAATCGGTCCAAATTGTATTAAAAGCTACACATGCACACCATCTTAAAACTCGTCAGTGAAGCTTCATAGGACTTTACATCTCATTCAAGGTTATTATCCAAAGAATATGTGTACCAAGTTTCATCTAAATCCGTTAAGAATTGTAGGTGCTATCGTGTACACAAGCCACGTTATATATATAAATTTATAAATTTTCGAACCAATATTATTTTTAGCAATACTTGACTAATTAGATGATATTATAGCAACGTTCCGACTTAATTTTGACCTGAGGGCCAATGCAATAGATAGATTTCGATTAAATCTACCTAAAAAATAATAAACATACATTTCAGGGATTAACAAAAGCTTTAACAACTACTTCTAAGATATCGTTATTTAGAAACTCGATTACATCTAAATAATCATTAATTCATGAAATATAAATATAAGATCAGATGAATGTGAAATTTTTGTAAATCGAAAAATATTTTATTAGTTGTGCGAGCTTCCGAGTCAGAAAAAATGAGCCTACGTCCGTATACAATACAATTCATGTAAACTTACGTAAGGTTGTGAAGGCTTATTTTTTCGACTTGGATTGCGCCATCTTTTTAAAAAGTGGAGAAACAAAATATTTGATACTTGAAGACTGTTTAGTAATTTTTTCATGTGAGAAATTCCTGGACATATCATCGTTCATCAATATAGTCATACTGGGTACACCCTTATTAGAAGTGTGAACAAACCTATTCATTCTGGACTGAAATACATATAGGCCTACGCGTACTTACCCCGTATGCATCGGATTGTCACGTCCTATCATTACCCCTTTACACTATTAAATCATCAGAAATTATAAAGTTATGTTGACTTTTTAGCATTTATTTAGCAGTGAAATACATTCATCACTATGTTAGTTAAATAAAAACGTATTGTGATTTTACCATAAAACGTGTAGAGAAATTCAATATAATTGAAGAAAACAACTTGCATATATTTAAATTATCCTGCTACACGTTCAAAATGTTAATTAATCAAAAATTTTTCAAGTTTTGACTGTTCGAAAATATGTATAATATGTCTTAATAATGGCCTATTCGCAGTAATACGTATTACCCGGTAAAGAGTTGTCCATTAAGAATAGACAGAAGAATAAGTAGTCTATCTGGTCGCTTGTAGCTCATAAGTTTTTGTACTTAACCTCAAATACTGATCATTTGAGTAGCATTTCGTACGTGAACACGTCAGTCTCGCAGCTGACTGCATTGTTCCCTTCTAAAAGGTAGGTCATTAATTTTCTGGCATAGAATACATTTACAATATAGCATCTCTCGCACCCTTGTCTATTATGTATGAATTTGGACGCGTGCGTGTTTGTTCAGTAGGTTGAATACAACTCACAGTTATATCACAAATCTAAACCGTTTGTGAGACCTCTTGACTATTGCCAATTAATTAGAGATCCTTTTATTTTTATATGATCGATTCTTTTTTTTGTATGCATATATACCCGTAAAATTTTTGGATTATTGTACAACTGATTTATTGTTTCTAACTTTCTGTTATGAGAATCTAAAATTCTCAAGATTTTCATTTATAGATTTCATTTTAAAAATTTAAATTTTCATCAGATCTCGATGTTTTAAGGTCCTAGGAAAGATTACATTTATTCCCATAATGGTGTCTCTATAACTGTGTATAAATTTCTTATAACTTCTTAACGGCTCAAGAGATTGAACCGCGAATTGTGGAATCGAAAAGATCACCTGCACTTTGATTTCCAGGAAATTTAAATCGATTTGGCCCTAATTTAAATTGATTTTGATAAATAGCAAAAATAGAATCTTCAACAAAAGGTATTTTTTGAATAACTTTTAAATAACAGTACCGAAAAAGTTTGAATTTTGATCTAGCCCGAATGAATCAACTTTATTTATTATCGATTCGTAAAAAAATCGAAAGCATTGTAACTCTTAAGAGTCCTGAGTCGAAATTTTATTTTGCTTAAATTCTATTTTAACCTAGCTAAACTAAAGTCAGGATGTGCTACGTTGAAATAGAGTTTAAGATATAGCGATCTACGTTGAAATTAATTTTTATTTCAACCTAGTAGCGCCTACTTAATCGCATTTTTAGACTAGTTGAGGCCGAGAAAGGTTTTTAATAAAACCCTGTTTCGTTCTTTTAGAGCCTAGCTGGGCTTGCGCAATGTACAAGACTTTTGTATCTGAGACGAAAAAGTGTCAGGCAGGGTTTCATTAAAACCTATTTCAACTTTATATAGCCTAAACTGGTTTATATTCATTGTTAAAAAAAAAAAAAAAAAAAAAAAAAAAAGAGAAAAATTATTAACTAATTGTTAGTTATAGATATCGTTTATTAAACTCGTTAATTAAGACTGGGGGTACCAAAAGCGGCGTTTTGATTTGTCAAGCCGTTTAAAAGTTACGAGAGATTTATACACATATACACACATCGATGTCTTTGTAAAATTAGTCAGAATATTTTTCTTGTAGCTCAAAATGTGAGGATCTGACACGATCTCGATTTCTAAAAATCAGGAAGAAACCAACAATTTTGTAATTTTTAACAATGATTGGTGTTCGTAGCGGAAAATTAACAACAACCTAAAAAAAAAAAAAAAAAAAAAAAAAAACTAATTTTTCCTTTCATCAAATGAGTTGTGCGTTTCTCATCAGATCATTTCGAAGTCCTCGGCAATTTTTCCGCATTTAAATGCATTCATTCATTCGAAAAATACAGTAGTACTCCTATAAATTCGGCTTCCCCTCTCGGGACAGGGAAGATAATTCTTTTAGTCCTTGCGAGGATAGTATACATATGCGGTAAAAACTAGAGAGCAAGCGAAAAAAGTAACTATGTCTTCTTTTTTTTTTTTTAATTTGAATATTCTGGTGAAGGGCGTCCTCTAAATTCTACCTATTAGAATTCTCTATCTCGTTATCTTGAATTTATAGGAGTTCTATGATATCGAAGTTAAAAATTTCCAAAAAAGTACTTTACCAATACTACTACTAAATTTTAAAGCTCGAAAATGAATAAAAGATATAGTTATGTAAGTTCGAAAAGCTTGATACTTCCGAGTGATTCATGATTTATAAAAATATTATAAGTTAATTAAAAAATTAGAATTATAAATTAATGGCAAATTAGAATATGAATATTGAATATATTTTAAAGTAAACTGTGAAATATGTTGTTTGCATATGAGCAGTGAAAATTGATTATCTTATTAAATAATGTGACAGTTCATATTTTATTACCGGTTTATGAATTTTTACTAGATTTTCATGGATTTTTAAAAGTGTCTGCCTAGATAAAATGCTGTTACTCGATTTCGAACTAGACATCTTAAACGTCTTAAAGATAAGATATTTTTTTTTAGATTTTATATCAGTAAACCATTGAACTTGGGTGCTCGGAGTTTTGTAGACTCGATGAAAATTTTAATGTATATTTTTGTACAGTCCCAACTAGAAATTACTTTGGGAATGCCCAAGGTATACATTGGGGCCCTATTGGGTTTCGACGGGGCATGTCCAATAGGGAAAACCCAATCAGGACCCAATGGGAACCTGATTGGGAAAACCCAACGTCAAAATAATAAATTCTTGCTGGTTTTTCCCTATTGGGATCTCAGTGGGGCCTAATTGGGAAAACCCAACGTAGAAATAATACATGATCGCCATGGCATAAAGTGATAATAGTTTACTTTATTTAAGATCTATTGAAAAACTGGATTGCGAAATTTATAAATAATCTGTAAATTTAGCCGAACGTTCATTTAGATAAAAAACAATTATCCAAATATGTGTGTACTTATATTAGTTGTATATATTTGTTGTAAGTAAAATAGAAATAAAAATAAAAATTAATCTTTAAGTAAGGTAAAGCACGCAGTAGATAAAAATAAAAAATTCTGAAAACTGTTCAAATTCGCGTAAAATGCCACATAGAGGAAAAATCAAAATTTTCAAAAAATTCAAATTTTTGAAAAAAATTTTTTACCAAAATAATTTTCAACAGAAAACCTCTAGAAAATTGTATTTTTACACGCTTTTTTTTTAGTTCGGTTTTCTATAATATTAGCTTCACTTGTATGTTTGTATGTTTGTATGTTTGTACGTACTGGCTGCCACAATTTAAACGGATGATTAATATAAATATAAAATAATTTTAATAGACGAGAAAATAAATATTAAATTTATTGTAATTTAGAATTGAATCATGGAAATAGCAACACGAAAGATATATCTATAGAAAACATTAAAGTATCTTAAAGATTGTCGGTTTCGTTTGAGTCGCGTGCGTCGAGTGATCGAAGTAACGTGTGATGGATGAAGCATCTCTCCATTCTCGTATCCACGATCATCCACAATCCAAAGGTCCATTTCAATCCCTCGCTTCTTCTGTAAACATGTAAACCATACTCTGTCAGCTTATTCAAACTCTGCGTTCTAATACAATCTTGGAGTATTTGTGTATGTTCAGAGAAATTTTTATCGTGAAATTTCCCACAAAACTCTTCTTTATATATCTCTTTGCTGTCAAGAATATTTTTAAATATACATAATACGAAAAATTATATTTCGTACACTTGATATCATCTTCCTATTGAGAATATATATGAGATATGTTGAAAAAAAGACAACTTCAATTAATTTGCATTGAACTTAGACTGTGACTTTACTATAAATTCTTTTAATTTCTCTCTGAGAAATCTACTTTTAGCTTTTACACGGAGAGAAAAGAATAGAACTTAGTCCCATGTAGAATGGTGACGATTACTATGTTACATAGAAACGGAAATTTTTGTGAGATCCCTGTGTAAATTTTCTGGAATTGATGGAACAACTGTTTATGGATTTGATGATACGTGTTGGAAGACTGTCGAATCATTTCGTGCATATGATGACCCAGAACATCACAGAAAAATTACACCTTTAATTACTATTAAACCGCCGATGTATATGGTTAGATCTATAGTATTGGATCCGATGCATCTTTAAGATAATGGAGTAACCAGTAAACTTCTAAATTATTGGTATTATGGTGAAAAAAAAGTTAAAATAAGTAAAAATAACTAGGAAATACTTTCAAAAAGATTGGAAGATTTAAGAAATCAAATGCCAAGGGAATATTCTAGGAAACTAAGATCATTAAAATATATATCAAAGTTCAAAGCAGTTTCGTAAAACAAAAATTCGTAAAACAGTTGGACCTATAATATTCAAAAATATTATACTTGATCATCTTTATAATCACTTCTTACTATTTCACGTAGTAACAAGAGTACTTTCACCAGAGGATTACTTTCGAAATTTTGTCTAGACTTAGAAAAACACTACGGAGAAAAGTCTTAGGTAATTAATATGCATAATGTAGCTCATCTTACTGATGATGTGGAATTTACTGGTCTACCTACTAGCCAATATTTAGCTTATGCTTTTGAAAATTTTTTAAGTAAAATCCGAAAGTTCATACGATCTGGGCAATTACCTGTCGCTTAGTTCGCAAGACGTTATTTATATGAGCAGAAAATTACTCGCAAAAAAACTCCTATGAAACCTGTGCTTGAAATCCTGAAACGACAGAGTTACAAAATTAAAGCCCTGAAATACAGGAGTTATTTTATTCGTCGAACAGCACCTGACAATATGGTATTATTAATAAATTCTGATGTATTTGAAATTAGAAGTACACGGTGAGAAATTTCCATTATTTTTTATTCTGCATGGGTTTTAGATTTTACAATGGTGCATATTACTAGTGAACCTTATTGACTCAGAATAAAATTTTACAATGGCCCATAGTAATTTCCGAAACAAATGAAATCAGACTTAGCAAATGGTAGAAATTGAAATGTACCATAGTAAAATGAAATATGCAATAATTTAAATTTCCGAATGTACTCTAGCAAAAAAAATAAAAAAAACGCCTGTAAAAAATAAAAAGTTTTGGAGTAAAAAATGTTTTTGGCAATCAAAAAAAATATCAAACCAAACCAGATTTTTTTTTGTTTGCAATAATTTTTAAAAATATTTTTTTAAAATATAGTTTCTTTATTTGTTTTCTATTTTTTTTAGTTTTTAACTATGAACATAGAATTTATTTTGACAATTAATTTTATTACAAATAATTTTATTATAAATAAATGGAAATTATTATAAACAATTATAAACACAATACATTACTTTTAAATATTATCACAGTTTTAATATAATTAAATTACGGCTAATATAAAGTTAACGTCTAACTTAATTTTTTTTTTTTTTAATAAAATATTAAATTAGAACTAAAAAATATTTTTTAAAAATTGCACTTTCAGTTTTTCAAGTTTTTTACAAATGAAAATTTTTTTTAATTATTTTGTAATTGTTTTTTTAATAAAAAAAATTCGAAAAATTTTTAGATGTCGGCTAACTTAATTTTCATTTAAAAAAGTGAAAGTTGCAGGTTAACCATCAAATGTTTATTTACGTATTAATTTTTCACGGTAAATTATTAAATATTTTATTAATTGCCTTTATTATTTATAAATCTTACAATAATTCACTAATTATTGATGTGTTGATGGATTTTTGAACTAATAAGTATTTATTTGAAACTTAATGTTTATTGCAATTTTCACACACTGTTAACCACTACTGATAGCGTCTGTACACTTATGTTCACAAAATAAAGCAGCACGAAAAAATGTAAGACCGCGCGTCGCGACTGACGCGCATACGTTTACTATGGGACATATGAAAATTTCATAGTCACAATTTTAAATTTAAACTGAGTACACGTGACTCAATGTAAGACTATTTTGTAAATTTTTATTGTCGACTGAGCAACAGAAATTTTACTATGGAACTATAATGAAAAGTTTTAAGTACACTAACAGTTTTTGTTCTGTCAGTTTACGAAAATTTATTATATATGTTTATGTAACAGTTGCATGTTCAAATTTACTATGGTCCCTAGTAAATATTGATTGGTACAATATGATATTCTTAAATTTTTATGGTAATATTTTGAATTGAGTCATCAAGGTTCAGTCTTCTTATGTATGCATAGTAAATTTCTACAGAAATTTCTCACCGTGTATTAATCAGAAAGATGGACTTTATTTAATGCGAGGAAAAGTCTGGAGCATTAAAAAACCAATTTTTGAATATTCTTGTGATTCAAGTATTCTTAATATGTTTGAGAGTAGTTGTAAAATCTCTGATTCTCTGGAAAAATTTGAAGTTGACCGTATTTATAAAAAATTGGTGGCTTTGGAATCAAAATCTTGTGATGGTATGCCATTAAAATTTATGGTACACTTATTGTGTTAAAGAAAAAAATTAAAAACTTTTGACTGACATTTAATCCAGTTATTAACTGTAGTATATATTATATTCAAATTCAAACTATGACAGGTGTATAATAGTTAAAGTACTTGTATTGTGTTTAATCATAATTATAAATTATTTAAAATTAAAAACAATAACATTTTTTAAAAGTGTCAGTGTATTTTAAATTTATATCATTTATTAGTCAGTAAAAATGATCTGTGCTATTTTTTTAATAATATTAACCATGATGATTATCACAACTTTAAAATTTTTTAAAGTAAATAAGTATAATTTTAAAATTGAGTTATATTGAACTCACTAGTATACTTTAAAATTTTATTTGTTTATAAATACAAAACTTATTTTTGGTTATGTGACAAAGCAGTATGTAAGTAGTGGTATTAATGTAAACAGCCATATTGGGTTACTATGGCAACCTGAAAAGAGAGAAATATTTTGAGAGATTTTTTAACATGGTTGAAAACAGAGACAGATAGAGGTCACCTGATTCAAGTTGTTTATTTGTCATAGTATAGGTTTGAGAATCATAAGGGTTATTTATTATTAATCAGTTTGTGCAAATAAGTGAAAAAAAAATTAAGGAACATTAATTGCGACGGATATTATTATTATTATTATAATCATACAAAGGTAAATTAATTTTTATTTCGATTATAATGTATTAAACAAAAAATAAATAAAAACTCATTTTTTTTAGCTTCAAGAAGAATGGACTAGCAGTACTTATATGATCTCGTTCAATTCACATCGAAGAAAAAAAATTAAAGAAATCGAATGCTTAGCTTCTTTGTGGGTAACATATGATAAAAATACTTATAATTGTTCAACTAAATACCCATTTCCAACCTTCAAGCAGAAACGCTTGAAAAATTGCTTAGAATGATTAAAAATTGTGATGCACCCAATGATGACTGGCCAACATGATATGTTACGGTTAAAGGACAAGCAAGTATGATGAAATTTCTGTTTGCTCTTCAGTAGACAGGCTAAATGTATTTTATAAAACACATTTTTAATTTTGCAAGATCTCACAAGGAAGGTATGAGAAAACTTTCTGTGTTAGAGACAGAAAACTATGCCTTTTCAGGCGTAGATGTTCTACCTGCTGAAATAACTGAGCCAATTGAACGAGAAAAACGTCAAAAGCAATTTGAAAAAAAAGCTCATGACATGATGGAGCAAATGCAGTAATCAGTACAGTCCTCTGATATAATGGATTATAATGGTCTGAGCTTATCTAATCACAAACATGAAAATTCATCTGACGATGACAAACGTAATAATTTTACATGTAATAAAAGAAAGTCTTCTATCAGTAGCAATAAATCTACTAAAAAAATTAAAACAATAGCTGATGATGGTACTTAAATTGAACCTCATATTAATTTGATACCTAGCAGTGGAAACAAAAAGATATTAAAGAGTGAAGAAATTTTAGATTTAAATTTACAACTTATTGATGCCCCACAAGAACTAAATGCTGGTGACTTTTCAAATCAGCTATTAATCAAACGAAAAGAGTTCAATTTATATCAAAGCAATGATGCTAAGTTAAACGAAATTTTACAAAATCAAAATCATATAACTAAGTTATTGAAAGATACTAAAGAGAAAGTTACGGTGGTTTCTTTTGCTAATCAATATAAAATAAATTTTCCTTTTGAAACCAAAGACGAATTCGAAAAGTTCGATGGTCGTCTTAAAACTGAATCATCATTACGGTTAGACTTTATTTCTCTATTAAACTTCTGCTATGCCCTGACCATAACTACAATAAGTAAACAATTAATCAATCTATTCAAAAGAATTCTAGTTAAGAACTTAGCTTTTAAATATACCGGTTCGAGAAAAAGTGGTGAGAAAATTATCATAAAAGATTTTGAAATTATGGAGTGTTTAAACGGCGTTTTTAAAGCCAACAATTGTGGTAATCCATCCGATATTTTACAAGCTGTGGGAGTTATATTAAGTAATGCAGAAGATTGGGAGGGCAGCCGAAAAAAATGAAGGTTATTTTTATTATTTTATCATGGATTTTTATTCATGTTATTAATGTTTCTCGTTTTATGTTTGAGATTCTAATATAATAAATAAATCAATAAATTTTATAATTATTCCGTTTATTAATTATTACTATTTATTCTATGATTATTATTATTATTTTTATTTGTAATAAATTTATCAGTATTTATTTTTAAATAACCTCAAGATCAAAAAGTGTCGCCATGTTTTATTTGATGTCTAGTAAAACTGGCCAGTGACTAGACAGTTACTGGATATTATACTAGCCAGTTCCTAGCTTAAGTCTAGTTAAACTAGCCAGTTATTGGCCAGATACTCGATTACATTTCTACTAGGGAATCGTTACTATTCTATATAGGACTAGGTTCTATTCTTTTCTTTCCGAGTAGGCAGTTTATTGATAAAATATTTTCATCCAATAATTGAAAGTTGTTTTAAAATGCTGTTTTACACGATACATGCAGATGAGGATAGCATAGGATTAATCTAAATCATGATGACATTGTTCACTCTGCATTGATACAACGACATGTACAATTTTATTCCAATTAGAATAATTCTTTTCAAACTTTCCATATTTCTACATGTGTAAGAAGCAAATTTAAAAGCATCTTCCTAATCAGTTTAAAACTTTGCATGTCGTGGTATACCAAATCCAGAGTGAACAATATATCGTTAAACGTAACGAACTAATATATTTTCATAGAAGAGAATTAAATAATAATAATAATCACTTTTTTGTACCACTCTACTAAAAATAAATTGTAAATAATAAATTAGGTGAAAATATTTTTGGCTAAAAAATATATTTTGATAAAATTTTTCACTTGAATATATTTTTACCTCCCAATATTGTCAAACGTAATTTTGCCTCTAAACACTTAATGTACGATATGGTTATAGAGTGTCTCGATTTTATTGAATTAACGTGTATCCATGGTTTTGTGGCATCGCTCATTGATAATCGGTGCAAGTATTGACCTCATCTTATGTATGCAGCGAATATTTAAACATCCCTAAATGTTAGCAATCGACTTTTAACATCTCTATTTGTAAGTGAATAACGCTATTAGATACATTTCTAGTAGTTGCTATCTTTTTTTCTTTAATTAAATTTTTTTTAAACTATAAAAAAGAATTCGTTTGTTCGTAATAAAAATTAATTGTCTTTGGTGATGTAAAGATTTGTTGTAACCTGATCGATAATAAATTATTTAAATATTTAATTGAATTATATAAATATATATTATTTAAACTATCCATGGAATCAGAAGATCATTGATGCCCCAATACATTTACTGATGTACTATATCTCGAATTTAACTTGACATGCAGCTGTTTGGTCGACACTGGTCGCAAATCAAAAGTCGTGCGTTCACAGACTGTATGCTATGTCCTTTTCTATCCTTCTGTAGTATGGAATGACACTCAGTTAAGTAAATTTAAATTATATGTAGATCAACCATCATTGCTGCATAATATTGGCTATATGCCAGGGCTCAGCATTGAAGTCGTCTACTGCTATTATCGCTCTTTCGAATTTGATTTTCGAAAATAGAGCGAAACAACGTTACTATGTAAAGTATATATATATATATATATATATATATATATATATATATATATATATATATATATATATATATATATATATATTAGCATAGCAATATTAAGACAATATCTGACATAATTTCGCTCAACAAATATGTTTGCATCTGTTTCATGATTAAAAGTACATCAATGCACTAAGTTTATCTTAATGGATTATCATTTATTATAATTGAATGAGAAACATTAGAGAAAGTTTAAGATAGTCGAAAATTCATACACTCAATAGAATGGTTATTGTGCGTGATGAATTAGTTTTGCCTGATATTATGCACCAGAAAGATATCAATGATTATAAGTACAAATGTATTTTTGATCAACATTGTCTAATTACATGCTAAACTTGCAATAATTTATATTATGGCTATTCCACCAATTGCTGGTAACTATTTAATATTTTTTTACAACTGCATGAATGTTTTAAATTATAGAAGAAAAAATTTTTTTTAATTTGACTAGCAATAGTTTAAGAACTGAATGAAAAACATATGACATTATATCTTGTGTATCTTCTATGTAGGAACATTCTCATAGATCACGACACAGAAGCGAAAGAGTTTAAAGACCACCTAGTCAGCAAGATTTAATCACAACTGACAGTACAACAGCCATCAAATAACTGTTCTTTATTTAGTTATTGATGATTCTTTCATTTTATCGGATAGAATACATTTTATTAATTATTTCTTCGTAGCTTTTTTTAACTTCCCGCTAAGAAAATTGAAAATTTTCAAAAATCGTGAAGTTATTAGTTTTATCCCGTTTTTCGAAAAACGAGTTTTCATCGGACCTCGAAGTTTCAAGGTCCTAGGAAGCTTCTAGGAAGATGTATGTATGTATGTACGTAAACCTATCATAACTTTTAAATAGCCTGACCGATTTCATCGCGGTTGGTGCCATTCGAGAGGGCTTGACTGAACTTAGATTATGAATACAATTTGGACCGATTCGGACCGATAAATTTTGGGAAATCTCAAAAAAACTAAAAAAATTTTTTTTAATGTGGTTTTTTTGGAATAACTTTTGAACGGCTCTACCGATCGATTTCAAAAGCTCATCAGCTCTTAAAATCAAAAAACCACTTCGATCGCTGCCGATCCGGTCAAAATCGGTTTATTCGTTCGTGAGTTATCGTTGACGACAGAAAACCGAAAAAAGTGTTTTTTCGGAATTACTCCGAAATTCCTTATTCGATCAATTTAAACTTATCGTTTTTTGAGGATCAAAAAACCATAAATAAAAATTTTCTGAAGGTGTCCCATTTTGCCCCACATTTTCAATTTTTTATTTTCAATAAACAGAGTAAATTAAGGTCAAATACTTGGCAAGGGACTAAAAAAAAAGGAAATCCTTCCCCAAAAATTTTACACCTACCATTTCAATAATTAATAGTTTTATGAATTATTAATGAATATTCTCTCCAATCATAGTAATATAGTGAATAAAAATATTCACAAAGTAAAATATTTTAACACCGCTTCAACACCGAAAAAAAATATTTACACCGACTGCGGTGTTATTTTAACACCGCTTTCGGTATTGGGATTTAACACCGCAAACTTTACACTTACACCGCTTGGACTTACCCCGGTTTTTTTTACAGTGTAGTCATTAATCACGTGAAACGATATAGGGTTAAGGTTTTACATATGTAGATCTTCAATCGCATGCTCTTAAATATATTTTTTTAAAAGCAGAAGATATTTTTTCATTGTAATTTTGAAACCAATCACAGTTAAAATTTTTTTTTTTAATTCTGTTCATTTTTTACGTTTTTATTTATGAAAATACGTGAACGACTATCGAAAAAATAATAAAAAGAAATAATTCAATTCCCTCTTAAAACAAAAAATTCATTGACAAAAATAAAACACATTACTGAAAATATGAAACTGTACAATAAGTTTTTTTAATGAGATAATCTTAAAAATATTAGAGAAATCGACTCAAAAAAAAAAATGGTTTATTCAACAAATACAGTTACATAAATTTTAATGTTTTTACAGATTAGACGAAAAATAAAAATATAAATTGGAACTCGTTTTTGTTTATTTTACATAGCTGACAAAACTGAATTTAATCATTAGACTCATTCCTCCACTTCGCAAAGTAAAATATGTACTTGGCGTGGTTATGTTTCTATCATGATTATAAGACTTAATCCAAATGTACGACGATATTATTAAATGCAAAACTTCAAAGCTAAATTCATGAAAGGATTTAGATGTTACATGTTATGTTTGAGAAATTTATAATTTTCTTTATATTATTTAAAGTTTTCACTAGTTATATAAATACACTTAGTATACAAACATTTATATTTAGCTGAATATATATTTACTTGGGTTCACACAAAATATTTGAAGAAAAATGTTCGAAAACATATATCTTTTGCATTCTTTTTTAAAAATATATACTGAAGTGTAAATTTGTATATTTGGCGAAGATTGGTGAAGTGACGTAATAAATAAGTGTAAAAGCGAAAAACGTTATAGCCATCAACGAACAGCGTAGTGGGTCATGACAACCATCCGATAGTGACGTCTGTGACATCTACCACGTTCGTGTTGCACTCTTCGTTCTTAATAAAATGTACGAGTCTCTTTCATATGTAGATTTTTTGCTGTCAAATTTATTAAAAGAGGCAAGATGAAAGAGTTTTAAGCCGAAAATATTGTATATATAATTTATTCTCTTAGTCCAAACTTACTTGCTTGTAAATACATTAGAATGTATTTACATGCTCAAAAATGTTTGAAACATTGATTCATATTATTTTTATAACTTCATCTTCTAATTTGTTGAGACTTAAAATTACTCTAATAAAATAACTTTTTCTATTAGTGATTAGAATCAGAAATAATTTAGTCAGTTGTTATTTAGAAGGAATGAAAAAATTGTACTATTCAGCTGAGCCATGCACACTTATACGGATTTAAATTTTAATATAATCAGAACACCTTTTTAAAATCTCGAAGCTTTGAAGTCTGGTAATTTGTCTAATTTTCGTTTTCCAGGAATGATATTTAAAACAAGGATTTTTCCAATTTTTGAAAATTTAGAACTTTTTTCTTAGCATTAAGCTAAAAAGACGAATTACAACAAAGCATTGCGAGTAGTAAGACACAGTCCGGAAGAAAGTATATTTTAATCGTTGTGTTCGGAATGTCGCAAAAAAAAATGGGACCCGTCAGCCTTCGGACGGACTTGTTCTCCTAGCTATATCGATGTCGGTGGGACACGGGCATCAATTAATCACGATGAGGATCGGGGATAACCCTGCACACCAGTTCACCATCAATATAATGCATCAAATATCCACACGTGGGACGGTGCATAACCTTTATCCATGAGAAGACATCAGATACCTATTCTTCCTCTCCAAAAAACTTTTCTCTTTATGTGTCTTTCTTTTTCGTCAACAGTCTCGCTGTCTGTCAGTTATAATGTACCTGAGGTTCATTTTGAGGCCGTTGACATTCTGATTGAAATCAAACAGCTCAACGAAAAAATTAATCAGCTTCGCTCTTCTTTATTATGGCTCTTTTATCTTTGCATGACATCATACGAAAAAGACTAAAGTGTAAAATTTCAGATGAATTATTGACTCAACATTGCAATTTTTTATCCTGTGGAATGAGGCGGTTGTTCAAGCAGTAATTTGCTGAGCAATATGAAAAGCGTGGTACATCGTGAGGAAACCGATAACGCACCCATTAACCATTTTATTTTTTTCTTTATAACCAAAGAATTAAAGTTGCTTTATTCAACAAGATATTTTCACTAATTTAAGCATTTAGCAAGTCATAATTTTGAGGTAACGTTTTATCTATGTCCAGCACATTATGAATACAAAACTTGAAATCAACTAAATGAGGTGGATTTTTTATGTTATTAATGTTTCGCTAAAAAAATGAAACACCTGATAAAAAAAGCTATTGATACCTGCTATGATTATTATGAATTCAGTGCTAGCAAACTTCAAAAATAAATTAATATTTTCTAAAGAGATTGACTGAATTTTCTCATAGAAACAGGTCAACTTAACGCAAGAGAGCCTAAGTAGGATCGATTTATATTATTCCGAGGGTTGTCGTAACTAAATATATATGTCTATACATAACTTTAAGATTATTTGCCAACTAAAAAAATTTTTAGTTATTTGAATTTTTTTGTTAATAACAAACTTAAGGTTTTGATGTGTTTATAAAAGTACACTGAAAAAGAAAATTCTTAACTGGAGTGTAAATTTTCTTAACTCAAGAAAATATGAAGGAAGATTAAAAATTTTTTGAATGAAGTCAAAATTTCTTGAGCCAAGAAAATTTCTTCTTGCTCCAAAATGACTTTTGTTTTCCTTAAAATTTGCTTGGCGCAAGAAATTTGTTTTTTGTGTGTATTTTCATCACATTTGTACACTTTCATTATTCTACAAGTGGAGTACGATAAGCATTCCTTGCAACACATTAACTGAATTTTAATCTTTTCCTGGCTCGGAGTATCGGTGAATCTAGATTTGAGTTAAGTAGGGATAGAGCCAATTAAAATCCATTGTAAGGCTGTATGAGTGAAATATTATTTGTTTTAGTGCAGACAAGCGCCCTCTTCTACCATTTTTCCAGCCCCCTCTCTAGAAAATAGAGTATAGCTTTCTTATTTTAAGAATGAGATGTACGATTTAAATAAAGAGTAGGGATTCAAGGTCGACCGGGAAAGAGTTAAGTGTAAAAATTCAATACTTCTGTAGAAAATTGATACTTCATTTTGAAAAAATCGGTATATTGTTTCATACATCACACTTGCGCAGATAATTAATTCATAAATATAATTTAGGTGCATGGAAGTTTTCAAGTAAAATTTCCAGGAACAGTTGGCGTATTAATAATATTCCATTACTGCAGCTAATGGCACGTAACTTTAATATCCGCGTGTATAAAAATTCCTTGACACACTGAAACTTGAAATTGCAATTTTGGTTAGCGATATAGTCCATAGTGTTTATACAAAAACGTATACAATTTGCATTTAAAAAAAAAACTCTAAGTAAAATTAATTGAATTTTTTCCTATTTATAAAGTAACCCTTGTGAAAATTTTTCGGACTTTTCTCTAAAAAACCCTTAAGAACTCTGAGAAAGTTTTTAGAAGTCTTCGGAAGTCTTTTTCCGAAAAAAGTCCGAAAAATTTCCACAAGGGAATACATCCATATTTGTTTCAATTCTCCTTTTTAAAATTTAAATATAACGTACACTAGATTTTAAGTTTATTATTCATAAAACAATAAAAAAATATTTATAAAAATTAAATTTATTTGAATAGGGATACATGCACAAAAAGAAAAAATTCTTGATTTTTGGGTAAGTTCTTGAGGTTGAATTTTTTTGATTAAAAAAAAAATTAAGGACGAAAAAAATTCTTAAATGAACACAAAATTTCTAGAACGAAACCAAATTTTCTTGAGCCAAAAAAATTGATTCTGGCTCTAAAATAAGTTTGGTCATCCTCAAAATTTTCTTGAAGCAATAAATTCTTTTTATTTTTTCCATGCATAAAAGTAAATTGTGTATATTAAAAAATACTTGAATATCAACTATTTAATTTATCTTAATAATTAATACTATCTTCGTGTGGATGGTATTTTATGCAACGTGAAAGGAAGTTGATTGTGTCATTCTATGAAGCTTAATTTTTCTGAAAATAAAACTTACAGAACTCTCACAACAATAAATCTGATCCAACTGATCATGCTTTATGTCAGATACTATATTTATAAGCTAAGCTGTAAAAAAGAGTAAAATTTTTTACGGCTTGTTTGATGATTGAAAGAAAATAAAACAATGGATGTTAATTGTATAATGAACAGTTTATATACTTGATAATGATCATTTGCTGCGAATAAAATGTTGACAGCTTTTATTAATGTTCTGTTTTAATTTTGTTTTAGGTACTGTGAATGCTAATGGTGAAACAAAACGTCAAAGAACATCTTACACGAGGTATCAGACTTTAGAATTGGAAAAAGAATTCCATTTTAATCGTTACCTAACAAGGCGGCGACGTATTGAAATTGCACATGCACTGTGTTTAACAGAACGCCAGATTAAAATATGGTTCCAAAATCGACGAATGAAGTGGAAAAAAGAACACAAGATGGCGAGTATGAACATCGTACCGTACCATATGTCACCATACGGGCATCCCTACCAGTTTGCACCGCACCCGAGCCAGTTTGCCCATTTGGCCACATAGGACGAGTTCTCGCCCGCCGAGCTCGGAGCACACGCTGTCCGGTTTCCCAGTATGTACGGTGAGCAGAATTTCTAAGGCTTCCTGTGATATAACATCCCATCAACTTGTTCACAAGTTAAGATACGCTAGATCCAATGATATACTTGACTTGTTCTGGAGCACTTGAATGATTAGTTGTTTCATTTATCCATCTTTGTAGACAAACGATCTACCATCAAAACCAATAACATCAATCACATCTGAAAAATTCATTCATTTATTCCAATTTAATACATTTTATTTATTGACCATTTTACAATCGCATGATAAACATTTATATAGACTGAAACATAACATATCATTCAATTGCTTACAGATATTTTTCTAAGTCAATTTGACCGATACAAGTTGAAGGAAGCTCATTAGCAAAAACTTAAAAATTCTGCTGAAATAATATCCGTACACCTGACCGATAATTCATCAAGACTGGACGATACTCCGAGATGACTCTCGTAACAATGCAATATTAAATGAATAATCGATTTAAAAATAATTATAAACTTTAAATAAAATCTAATTAAATTGCAGAGAGTCAGACTTAGTGGGCGAGGTGGAACAATCTCATTAGTTTGTAAGAATAAACTTCAGTAAATATAATTATTATACAACTGTAAATGCTTGAAAATAATTTGTTTTATCTTTTTCGCAAGCGGTCGAAAATGTTTGCATTTGAGAGCCTGAAGAAAAAAATACAAATAAAAAGTACTTATACTTTCAAGCTTCCCTCAAATGATCGCTTGAGTGGAAAAGTTGCAGCATTATAATACTGCTGTTCAGTTCAATAGTTATATAACATCAAATTTAAGCTCCGTACATTGATTTAAGCTCGGTAAGACCAATTAGTTAAAAAAAAACTCTTTCGTATTTTAGTTATTACGTATTCCTAAAAAATCGAATAAATCACATTTAATTTGAGCGGGATTCGAACTTAGTGTCTTTGAGTTCATAAAAACTTGTGACAGTTGACCACAGTGCTACGTTCAGATTTTGAATTAATGACTATTTTATTATTCTCGGTACTGATATATCAGTTATTCAATCTCATGATTTTATACAATTGAACTATTTATTTTAAATTTACTTTTAATTTAATTTCATTAAAGGGCTGAGCTATTTGAACTTAATATCTCTAGCCAATTGAACAGTATTATGTAAAGTTCAATTTAGCATAAACAGTTGAGTTAATGTTGAAACTTTTCAATTCAGGCGAATAGGTAAATTAATTTATATGATTGATACTTTATCACAATTTTTTCTTGAACTTGTAAATTCTTACTAAATAAGAATAATTTTGTTTGTTAAAGTTAGACTTAATAATAGTCATAAAAATAATTTTAACAAAAGCAAAATTAAGAGCAATTGGTTAGAACGTTAAATGTACAAAGTATACCGTTCTATATTTGTTACATAGAAATTAAAATTAGAAAAAAAAAAAAAAACGATGTCTCAATTAAATTTATAGAATATTTATAAATGCCTGATAATACTCATAGCTTTTTCGATAAACAAAAAAAACTCAATTGAATCATAAAGCATGTCTACGGAATATAAAGATGAATAAGGAAAGACTAAATTGTTCTTTTGTTTTCTATGTCATCTTCCAAGAAATAGTTTTGAGTAAATAAATTGCACATTAATCATTTAGTTAATGAAAATTTTACGAAAACAAATAAGCTAAAACAATAAATGATATTCAAGTCGCTTTTAATCAAAAAATAAAAAATAAATTACTCAGTAAAAAATTTCTTTAATTGCAAAAATACATATGTATAAATTATTTTCTGATATTTTTAATAACTTTACAGTGTAGTGAATATACTTTTTAATTTTAAATCACTGAAAATAAATGTTTATTGAATGATTACTATCACTTAGTCAATGGTAGTGATTTTATTCTGAACTCCAATTTTTTTTTGTAGAATTTTTAAACAATATTGTCAAAAAATTGTATCATATTCATAAACATAATGACTAATTTTCATTTGTTACAAGTCCAGATAGTTAAATTTTCAGATTTATACCAAACTAAAATGATACTTTATGAAATAAAATTATGATATGGTTGCATACTTAATAAAATAAAATGTAATTACTCTTAAGCTCTTGAGTTACATGTTTATTGAATAATTCAGTTTGATCAATCATGCGTCTTTGATAATGTACTGAACTTTAGTAATGAACTAAAACTGACTAAAAATTTTCAATAGTGAAATAAAGTGCTCACGATAAAATTAGTTGAGCAAGATGACGTTTTTGATATAAAATTGTACATTATTGTAATTGTGGTGTTATGTCTTGTGATATGAATTTCACAAATAAAAATTATATTATATGAATTTTCTTATACTAAGTTATTAAACAGTTAATTAATGTTTTCAAAAGACAAATTCGGAAGCATACAGGGATTTATGAGTATACGATAAATAAGTTAAATAAATTAAGCGATTGTACATAATTATTACAAATATATAAATATGAATACATATAATACTAGTAAAAATTATTAATTATGTTGGCGTGATATATTGGGAAAAATGAAAAGGCTGAATTTTTACTCGAAAAGTCTCAGCTTCCTTTGTTTCAATTTACAAAATATATTACGATACTTCTGTATCGATGTATTTAAATTTTTATTTATTTATTACAATAGTTATTATTATTATTATAATAATTATTATTATTATTATTATTATTATTATTATTATTATTATTATTATTATTATTTTTAATTTTACTTATTCCTATTCCCATTATTGTTATTATTATTATTATTATTATTATTATTATTATTATTATTATTATTATTATTATTATTATTATTATTAGCACGATATTGCTTGAGTGAATCTATTGTATGTTGATTTAGTTCAGTGTTAATATTAAATTTTATTTGTTTCGTTATAATTTTTTTGTTATTTAACTCTGCGTGTCGTCGGTTATATACACGCTCAAGCCTACGCGAATAGCTTTTATTCACTCATGACATAACTAAAGTCAACAAGTGAACTAACAAGAATCACAATCGTCATTTTTCCAAGTATATTTTTTCAATGACAACTAATACATTTTATAATATAATTGTAGCTATGGAAAACCTTGAATCATTATTTTTCTGTATAATAATATTATTAAAATTATTATCCGCACACTTTCACTTAAGGCATTAGTATGTCTTGATTGGTCATTGTTTTTAATCTTAAAAAATGTATAAAAAATTATATTAGAACACTGAAATTAAATAAAATGTCATGTAAAAATATTTATGTATTTCATTAGCACAAAATTTGTCCGAAAATCAACCGTAAGTACTACATTCGCGTAGATTTTCTTTATAAAATGTTAATTCATTCCATGTAATATACGTGATAGTTTTAATAAAAAAAAAAATTATTGGCTATAACAATATAAATTTAGAACACAAATATGTGAACGAACCTATAATTATTATATATAATTAAAACTGTAATTATTAAATGGTATGTCGAAAAGAAAAATCGTTCTTTCTCCTTCTGCCTTTTTATATCATTCATCTTCCTCAGTACTGTAGTCTACAGCACTTATTGCACAATTCAGTAAGTGTGCAAACAATAAGTAATTGCAATGTTCAATAAATTACAGATTATACTATTATACGGCAAATACTACTATATTTTTCTAGATACTTTTATTTTGCAATAAAAAATTTTGACATTAATCTTTTGATTATTCAACCAAAAACTCAAAATGAGATAAGCCAAATACCTTACGTAATAAAAAAGAACAATTCAAAGTGATATGATTATATGACTTTTAATTAAAATAAAAAAATCTAGAAGGCGGCATCTTCTGCAAACCACTCTTGAAAGTGGGTTCAGCTATTTTAGAGCTCTAAACGCTCAAAAACACACTTTCCTGAATGACTGAGTTTTTCAAGTTGAACGATGCGATTTTCTATCAATTTTCAAGTTTTTAAAAAGCTACTCAGCAATACCGTTTCTATGATAAAAATCTTATTTTTTTTTAGTTTTCACTCTATTCAAGTTGAGGAAATCAAGCATCCCGACAAATAATTGCAAAGAAACTGCTATAGCAGTTATACACTGTAACAAAGGCTATTCGGCAGCCAAAATGGAAGTAGATTTCATAATGAATTAAAGAAAAACTACTAGAACCATAAAAAAAAAAAAAAATAATTTAAAAATTAAAAAAAAATTAGGAAAACGGTTCACCCTAAAGGCCATCCCTGTAACTTCCCGCTAATTCCATACCTGAGCGCTTAAAATTGTACTTATGACATTTTTGAGGTTTTTGAGCTCAAAATATAATTAATGTGATATTTTGAGCTCGCTGAGTGAGGAGAGATAATATCTTGATGCATTTGAGCTCTCCCAGCTCAAAATCCTGAAAGAAGTTTCGTAGAACACTATTTTTGGATTTTTCAAATCGCAATAACTTTCTCTCTTAAAATGAATCAGTGGAATTTCACTGTTTCACAGTTATAAGTATACCAAGTGGTATACTTATAACTGTCAAATAGTGAATATACCACTAATTTCCAGTGATTTTCACTGTTTCAGATTTAGAGAGTTTGAATGGATCAACCGGTTTTCACGCAGTTGGCGGCATTCGACGCAGTTTTATCATCCTCATAAGTGATTTTCAGGTTTTAATTGATCAAATCGAAAACTTCAGAGTAATCCTGAAAAAACACTTTTTTCGGTTTTCTTTCGTTCACGATAACTCACGAACGAATCAACCTATTTTGACCGGATTGGCGACGATCGGCGTGGTTTTTCAAGCTTAAGAGCGGATTAGTTTTTAAAGTTGATCGATAGAGCCGTTTAAAAGATATTCCAAAAAAACCACTTTCAAAAATGATTTTTTTCTTATTTTTTTTGAGATTTTTCAAGATTTCTTAAAATCTATAATATTTCCGGATAAAAAACTTATAGTTCTTGTAGGAAATTGCCCGGGAAACACTTTAGAGTGGTTAAAATTGCATTTAGAGCCATTATTTTAGGAGTTATGGCCACTGAAAGATCCGGAAATACGAATTTTAATTTTCGACGATTTAAAATGGCCCATTTTGCCCCTAAAGTCATTATTTTCGGAGTTATGGCCACTTTTATGTTTTGGAGTAAAAAATTTTTAATTTACGATTTCGCGAATTTTCTCACACACACACACACACACATATATATATATATATATATATATATATACAGACATAGTGTCAACATCGCGGGGGTAGTCAGGGAAGCTTCCTGTGACCTTCAAACGTCGAGATCTGATGAAAACTCGATTTTTGCAAAACGGGGTAAAAACAATAACTTCCTGATTTTTGAAAATCTGAGATTTTTAGCGGGAAGTTAAAAATTATGCTTACTTACATCAGATACATCTTAAAGATTCCTAAATAAATAGCATGCATCTAAAGTAATAATTAATGGAATAATAATCTAATATGAAACAAGTGTAAAAGTAAAATTTCATTAGGTAGACAAAGAAAATAGGTAGTTTTTGGCCTAGACCGATGGTTAGGTATGCAAATCAAAACTCATTTATTGAGCTTTTTGTTGCAATCCACAAAAGCGTTTCACACGTTACCGCATTCAATAGTTATTTTGCAAAGAAATCGTGAAAGTATCGATTTTTAACATTTTTAAAGAATTCAAATTGCTGACATCTCTATACTATCTAATTTAGAATAAATTGTAATTAAAAAAACTGAAAAACACGCTTTATATAGAAAATCAAACTAAAAAAAGTGCCATTCGGTAGCCGAAATGGAAGTCAATTTTATTTTTAGTTATCAATCAAAATTACAATTAGATTTTAACGTACGATTTCTATTGTAATCATTACAATCAAATTTTGCACAGTTATTACATGAAATTTTTTATAATTAATTATTATTATTTCTGAGAGAATTAGTGAATTAGTAAATAATTATTATTATTTCTGAGAGAATTAATGAGAGAGTAAGTGAAGTTCGATTGTAATTATATGAAAGTCTCGTTCGAGATAATTACAATATAGTACCGCTACTTTCCCCTAGATTTCAACCACAAATTTTAGAGTAACTTAAAATTTACGTGGACTCTCGACCCGCCCTCCACCGGTAAATCTTCATATAGTTTAAAGCTAAGAATTTAAAAAAAAACAAAAACTTACCTAGCTATTTGGACTTTATATTAGTTTACTTACTCACAATTTGAGGGTGGGAAACGTTCATTAAAAGGAACCAGGGTGAGTTGTAATCATCTCGAACGAGACTTTTATGTAATTAGAATCGAACTTCACTTACAGGTAAGTTCGTTCGATTTATAATTATATTTCAAGTCTCGTTCTTCGAGATTACAATGTAGATGTTTAGAGTTTTTTATCTAATCTTTATTATCTTTTGTTTTTGTTCATTGATATATTACTTTACACACTTTGAAATAGCTTTATTTTAATTTTCGTTTTCTTATTAAAAAATGGTGAAGTTACAAAATTACCCTGGTCAATCTCAATAGGTCTCTTATAAAATTTAGCAAATGTCTTGGACTGTTCTGACCATCCTGCTGTGCTTTTATTAAAATTGATGTCTATTCCTTACTCTCTAAACATGAATTAGTGGTTTTTCACTAATTGTAAGTGAATATTCACTATTTGTAAAAGTGCGAATCGTACCACGCAGAATTAGTGATTATTCAATGTATGAATATGTGAATATTAAAATCCACTGATTTGATTATTTAATATGAGAATTCACTGAATTAATGGATAAAAATGAGAATCCACTGATTTGATCATTGAAGATGAGAATTCACTGAAGTAATAAATGCAAATGAGAATCCACTAATTCGATCATTAAATATGAGAATCCACTGAATTAATAAATAAAAATTCAAATCCACTAATTTGATTGATGGACATAACAATCCACTGAATTAAAAAATGAAAATGAAAATCCACTAATTTGATTGGTGGACATGAAAATCCACTGAATTATAAAATAAAAATGAAAATCCACTAATTTGATTGGTGAACATAAAAATCCACTGAATTGATCGAATATCATTATTCACTCTGAGACTAATCAAGTGATTGATTACTGAGGTAATTTATAATTATAAGAACCATGAGTAATAATACAAGAATAATAACAATAACTTGTCATGAAAATGAAATCATTATATATTGAATTATGATTATATAATATGTTGCACAGAAACATTTTAAAAAATTTCTGAAATTTTGACTTGAATCATTTTTGTGAAACTCAACAAATGAAAAAAGTCTAATATAAATTATAATTATCATAATTATAACTAATAATACATACATACTACTTAGTAATTAAAACATAGTAAAAATTAATTTCTTTTTTTTTAAAGTACGTTGCACTGAAATACTGAAAGTTCTTAACATATTGACTTAAATCGTTTCTCTCTGAGACTTATCGCTAGTGATAAAATTCCAATATAATTTGTAATTATAATTATTCTAACTCATAATACATACAAAATAATTTAAAATTAAAACATAATGATTATAAACTAAATTTTGATTATAAAATACATTTGACTGAACCATTCTCAACATCCTTAACATACTGACTTGAATCATTTTTTTTAAACTTAGCAAGTGATAATTTAAAGCTTCAATATTAATTATAATTATAATCATTACAACTAATAATGCATACTGAATATTTGGTAATTACAACATAATAATAATAACTTTTTTTTATAAAGTGCGCTGCACTAGAACATTTTTTAAAGTTCCTGAAATTTTTACTTGAATAGTTTTATAAAACTTATCGAAAAATAAATTTTTCAAGTGACTTATAATTATTAAAATTATACTTTTTTTATGAATATATCAAAAGTAATTGATAATAAAAACGTGAATATAAATTAAGCTATAATTATAACTGTAAAATAAAAACGAAGGCATAAATTAGAACGTATGATGTACTAAAATATTTTTTTAAACAGTGAACATAGTAGTGCCTTTAACTTTTTCCAAACTAATCAGAGGATGAATCATCCGCAGTATCATTTAATGGAGTATGGTTAAAAACGACATGTAACGCTGATACACTGGATCTTGGTTGCACATCTTTCATTGCAAAAATATAACAATCAATGAAGTTATAAAAATTTTGCAAATTATCTGGGTACTTCAGATTTAAAACATAAAAAAGTTTGTACAGCAAGTTGAAAGCTGCAATCGGTGTACTATTTTGTTTAACATTTATAAGCCAATTGTCGCCTTCGATAAAGAAAGTTTCAGTATCTTGTCCTTTTACTAAAATTAAATACGGTTGGATGTTGGCCACTTGGCGTTTTTTTACCTCTTTTGCATAATTAATTAAATTTGTCCCATCCTGTGTTTAAGATAAAAAATTAGGCTCAATGAATATAATAATTATAATTTGTTAAATCCAACTTACGGCAACTATTTTCAACAAATCTCTGTTAGGAAATGCATTGGTTTTCAGAGGCTCAGAATTATCATCATTTTCATCACGTTTCTATAAAATAAAAAATCAATTATTTAGATCAAAATCATAAAAATAAGAACAATTACTTAGGTATTAAATTTTCAATTTAAGTCTACACGTACCCTTTTTTTTTCCTTTTTCTATCCCTTTTCCTTTCCCATTACCTTTTTTGGTAATTATTGAATTTGATACAGGCAGTAAGGTTGACAATATCATCAGAGCCCTCAAATTTTCTTGAGCAAAATATACAAAATTACAGAAGATATAATCTTAAGTATATATATATATATATATATATATATACAGATATTTCACGTTATATCAGCACGGACAACATCACTAGCTCCTCAACTGACAAGTTCTTAAACTCCTCCATCTCGATTATTCTGAAGTAAAAAAAAAATTATCAAATTAAAATAGTTGAAGATAAGAAAAGAAAATATCCTGCAATGTCAGAATTTGATACATTTTTGGCAATATTATTCTTATTAAACTTTATTTTTTCTCTTAAATAACAATCGATTCGAACAAAAAAAAAATTGTAATTGATTTTACTCCAAAAAATGGACACAAATAATTTATTTGTAAATTGTGAAATACTTTGTTAGTTAATAATACTCTTATATGAAACCCGTAAGTAATTTTGAGTGCAAAACATTAAGTGCTTGGTGCTATTGAATAAATTTCATTATCAATAGTACGCTCTTAAAATGAATCAGTGAACAAAATATCGAAGCAAAATGGATTTCACTGATTCGATTCGTGCGTTTACTCACGCGCATGTGCTTGAATATTCATTTCACTGATTTAAACAGCGAATTTTTCATCCACTGGTTGAATCAGCTAGAATCTGCGTGTTTATTTTAAGAGAGTACATTTGACTTCCGAAAAAGTGGATAAACATAGAACCAATAATTAATTCAGTAAAAATTTCATTAAAAAACATACAATCCATAGATTTAGGAATGACTCAATGTAAAAGTCAAAATAAGACTTTCGATAAAACATATAACCTCAAAAATTTATAACATTAGAATTTACTTACAGAATCCGATACGAATGTTTGGTGCAATAGAATTTTAATTAAGTTTTCTTTTAATAATTAATACGACTGACGTAATTAATAATTGTTGTAAACTCAAGTAGTTTATTATACTCTGATATGAAATCTTTGAGCTACACTCTGCACGAAACACAACGTTCTCCGTATTACTAAATAAATTATTTTATAAATACTATAGTGAGATAATATGTTGAAAGAAAGAGCAGTATAGTATCATGCGTGGCTAGATGGCGTCGCTGGGAATCATATTCTACTTGTCAAACAGTTAATAAATCTGAAACTTTAAATCAGTTCAGTGAAATTTTTAATTTGAAAAAATAATAAATAAAAAATAACAGAAGAAGTTTTTATCGTCAGTGTTGAATTAAATGTTGCACTAAGCATACAATCCATACATTAGAGCATGACTCAAGTTTAGAATCTAAATTATATTTTCGACAAAATTTAACCTCAAAAATTCATTAAATTAGAGTGTACTTACAGAATCTAACAGAAATATTTGGTGAGATTAAATTGTAATTAATTTTACTCAAAAAAATGGACACAAATAATTTACTTAATAATTTGAAAAAACTTTGTTAGTTAATAATACTCTTATATAAAACCCAGGAGTAATTTTTAACGCGAAACATTAGGTGCTTGGTGCTACTAAATAAATTTCATTATCAATAGTACGCTCTTAAAATGAATCAGTGAACAGAATATCTAAACGCATGCGCGTAAATATGTGCACGGTTTGAATCAGTGAATTTCACTGATTTAATTGGTATACAAACTCATTCGCATATGCTTAGATATTCTGTTCACTTGTTGAATAGGCGAAATTTCACCAGTACATTGTAAGAGAGTATATTTGACTTCCATAAAAGTGAATAAAAGTAAAACCATTAATCAGTTTAGTGATGTTTTTAATTTTAACAAATGATGAAAAAAAAATGTAAGAATTAGTTATGATTACACGTATAGTTGAATTAGTGAGACCGATACAATTTATCAAAAAAGTATATAATTACCTGTAAATCATGTTCAGTCCAAAAATGTTGTAAATCACCGAAGCAATTATTCCACAATGCTGTCACTTATTAATCACTAAATTTTACCATGGTCACAAAATTTACACATTACAACCGTAAATATTCCAAAATTTTCACTTTAAACTCTTGTTTAAGCACATGCACTTATGTACAATTTTTACTGACTCAACCAGTGCATTTTTAGTTCACTGGTTATATCAGCAAAAAATCGCTGGTTTTATTTAAAACAGTAGTAAAATTGTGAAATTCAGAAGTGAGTTTGAGCTCCACTAATAGAAATAATGAAAATATCGCTAGTTTATTAGTAAAAATCACTAATTTGCTGGTAGAAATTATGTTGCTAAATTTATTGGTGAATATTCACTAACTTTTTAGTGAAATTCACTGATTGTGCAGTGAATACAGCTTCACTGACGTAATTAGTAAAAATTTCACTGATTCATGTTTAGAGAGTTTAATTTCTGTTGCTGACATAGCAGCGTGTCTAGTACTATGGGCACAAAAGCGTTTATTTATGCCTGCGAATATTAGGCACAGCTTAATCCATCGACTAATGGATTGAGATGTGGCCTCTTGATATGGATTTTTAAATGCAATGAACAAATTTTCTGTTTTACCCCTGAGGTCTTTTGTTTGATTGATGTAGAACCTTAAGACTCTGGCTACACATGCAGGTTTCCTACTATCTAAGAATGGCAGGACAAACACCGGTTGTGCGGCTCCGACTCTTAACGTTTTAATATGATCCGTTATTTTGATTTTGGCTCCACTTTTCGAAAATACAATATTTTCTATTTCAATCAGCGATAGTGTCTGAACTCTGTGATCTGTCGCCAACGCAAGTAAAGACACTAACTTGAGAGTTAAAATCTTCAAGTCTACACAGAGAAAAATTAATAATAGTATTTACTATACGAAAATATTAACTCCTACTATCTGGAATGGTAATAAAATTAATTAGCCCTAAAATAATAGGTGTTATCATTGATAATTGTACTAGTTACTATTAAAAATGGTAACGATTACTATCAGAAATTATAATTGTAATTATTAAAAATTATAACTGCTATAAGAGCAAGATCACATCAAGTGGACCCCCCATTTACCACTTGATCATAAAAATTTAATCTATATATATTTTTTATTAGTACTTATGATGGAAAATTGATCCCCCAAACGATTTTTCAAAATTTTGATTTTAACAATTTTTTTTTTATAATGAAAATTTTAAGCACTTTTAATTAAAAAATGGATTAAAAATCAACCGCAAGCGATAAATTTGTGAAATTTTCAGGATTCATGGTCAAATGTCTATATTTTAAGAATATATTCACGACTTAACATTATTTATTTATTTTCGTATTGTTAACTAACTTTTAAGTTAACAAATGAAAAGTTAACTAACTTCTAGAGCAAAAAATGCATTGTTTTTTTATCGGTCACATACTTTATCCATTTAATGCTCTTCGCTCCAGAAAGTACGATTTTTGTGGCTTACTTGAATTACAGCGCGCTCTGGCGGACTACGTTTTTTTTTCTGGCTCGCTTGTACAATAGCTATATTCACAAGTATGCTGTTTACTATATTCATTCGCTTGTCAAACTTTTGGAGGTTGCGAAAGTGCGAAAGTGTTAATGGCCAGTTGTGCTAATAATATTGATATTTATTTATTTATTATTAATGATACTTATTATAAACGGATATTATTTGTTGCGTTGTTTGTAACTTAATAATAATTATTAATTTATTTTCGTTTATTTCTTAATTTATGTGTTTTTTATTCTCAATTTTCCATTTCAGGATTTAATGATCGTGCAACTAATTGTCAATTATTGATGATATATATTTTTAAGCCCGTCCCGACCAGCAAAACCTCGGCTTCGCCTCGGCTCTGCAAAAGTCGGGCGGCGCTCCCCCCCGCCCCGCGTGTTTCCGTATTTTCGGATGGGGATCAAGAAAAATAGTATACAACCCATGGCCAAAAAGTTGGATGCTCTAACGCATGGAATATAGAGGCCTCGGCTTCGCCTCGGCATCTATATTCCACGCGCCAGAAAATCCAATATACTATTTGTTATTAGAACGAGTTTAAATATTTGTGACAAATTCTGTGCATTTTATCACTCTTATTTAGAACAATTGTTAGTAAACTTTAAAATGACATTTTTTTTTATTAATTTATTAATTTTTACTTCTTTTTTTATGTCCACCCCGACCAGCAAAGCTTCGGCTTTGCAAAAGTCGGGTGGCACCCTCCTCGCGCCCAGCAAAACCTCGGCTTTGCCTCGGGTTTGCAAAACCCCTTTCACAGGGTTGCGTACTTTTGGCTGGAGAGCAAGGAAAATAGTATGCAACCCACGACCAGAATCTTGGATGCCCTGACGTATAGGTGATATGATGGCCGAGGCTACGCTATTGAGGAAAATTGACAAAGACCCGATAAAATAAATCTAATTTGATAATTTGCGAACATTTTAAAATTTTTAGACTGAACAGGGTTGGATTACCTAGAATTTACTTCGTTTTTATACTGATTTGACACCGGTATCTTAACACTGTAGAAGTGTATATAATACTCCATGAGAGTCTTGGGAGGTCGTTTCATACATTCCTTATCAAAACTTACACTCCAAGATGTATAATCATAATCACTAAAGCATGACCTAACAAAATCAGGTTAGAAGTTGTCGAAAAATCTATAATGCAAGTCATTATAGTAGAGTGCCTATTAATAATAATGTCACTGATCAAATATGATAAAGCTGTTCAAGTGCTGTCATAAAATGCCATATTAACAATATTTCAATTTTATATAACTTAAAGTTCTGTTTCTATGATAGTACAAATATTAAAATCAAGTTGTTTACACGATGAACATTTAAGAGAATAGAATATGACTACTTGTGATGAATAATAATATTACACCGAAAAAAATTCGGAAAACGGTTGACCCAAAAGAACATCCCTGCAACTTCCCGTTAATTAAATATCTAAGCGTTTAAAATTTGACTTATGACTTTTTTGAGCTCAAAAATATAATTTATGTGTTATATTAAGCTCTCCGACTTAAAAGGATTAGCTGTTCCAAGTTTTTGAGCTCTTCGAGCGCGAAAGTCTGATAGAGGTTGAATAAAACACTACAAAAGAATTAGAATTTTCACTTTTTACTCTACATTACTCGAGACGGTTTTGTTTGATGTTTTTTGATCATAATTTATTATGAATAACTACGATAACAGTGAAAAACAATAATAAATTACTTATTTAATAAAGTATATACTCTTTTGCTTTGATTTCATTTTTGAAATTCTACACGGAGAAAATTTTATAGTAGTTTATTATCTAGTGATGGTAGAATATATTAACTGAATTCGATAGTAGTAAATATTATTTAAATAATTAAGTAAACCATCTGAATTGTACTAGTTACTATCCTGATGGTAACCACTACTATTATGATGGTAATCAGTAATAATAATTGCTATTATTTTAATTAGTTACTACTATTATCAAAATCGTAATTCCTAATATAACATGATGGTTGCAGTTACCATCATTAATAATAATAGCTACTATCTAAGCTAGTAAAAAATTAAAAAAAATTAAGAATCTGTGTTAGCGTGGATGCATTTCTGAATAAACTTAAAGCAGCTGTAGTGTAGTGTAGTACACAAAAAATAGTGATTAAATTCGGATTGAATTTATATTTAAATTCTTATTTGTCTAAAACAAGTTTCAACGCCAAATTTAAAAAAAAAATTGAAATTTCCAAAAAAATGAAAATTTTCAATAAATTCCAAATTGAAAAAAAAATGAAAATTCCAAAAAAAAAAAATGAAAATTTCAAAAAAAAAATTAAAATTTCAAAAAAAAAAATTAAAATTTCAAAAAGAAAAATGAAAATTTCAAAAAAAAAAAATTTTGAATTTCCAAAAAAAACACATCTTATAAAAAATGAAAATTTAAAATAAACATAATTTTTAAAAAATCTATGATTTTTAAATGATTAAACTTAAAAAATTTTGATTTAAAAAAAAATCAAATTTAAAAAAAAAAGTTTTGAAGGGGAATTCAAAATCGTTAGAAAAAATAATTATAATTGATTGAATTCATTAATAGTATATAATGAAGCTTAAAACTAATTATTAATCATAATTAATCTAATTATTCAAATTAAAATTTTCCCGCCAACAATTGCAATTGAAGAGAGTATATTCTTTGCTCCAGCTGATGGTACCTATGTTTTTTAAATGTACCATGTAATTTTTCTCTGCTCAATTGTGTAAGTGATGAACTTCACGCGGTGTCATATGTGTAAACATAACCTATAAATACTGTTTATGTCTTGTGAACTCATGTAAGTATTGTCGATGATTTAATTATATCTAATATTTCTGCACTCAATTTATGAGGTTATATTGTGAAATGTTGAATTTCCCTGAGCAAAAATTGAATCTTATTTTACAAAGTATTTTTATTTTTAGTATTTTACTTTATGCTTAGATTTTATGTTTAAAGAAACTTAATATTTAGAAATATTTTTTAGAAGGGAAAAGTAAATCCTACCTCTGTTTTATGACCCCGGACACTTGGGTCACACAAAGGACTCTTTTACTTTTCGGAGTTGTACATATACTTTTAGTAAAACATCTGTAATTTTTCGATTCTTAAGGAGAGGCTTAGACCTCATTGTAAATGTTTCCTATTAGTTTTTAAGTCAGTACAAACCGACTCCTTAAAGCGTAAGGACGCTTCTCGAAAACGTAGTCTTTTAAATAAAGACTAAACGTATGAATGTTAACCACTGTGTATTTCATTTATAAATATAAAACCTTATTATCACGATTACCTATCCATAACTTCCAACA
>JZSA01001063.1:0-22017 GCA_000956155.1 Cotesia vestalis
ATAAAACTTTTTTCTTGTGTTATCCTTATGGGAAATCGAAAAGTGCGCGGTGGACAACCTTAATATTAATATTAAAGGCTCATATTTTCACAGACCTATTTTGGCATCTAAACCAAACTTTTGAGCCTGGTTCCAAGAAAAAAAAAAAAATTTTTTTTTTTTTCTTGGAACCAGGCTCAAAAGTTTCGTTTAGATGCCAAAATAGGTCTGTGAAAATATGAGCCCTTAATATTAATATTAAGGTTGTCCGCCGCTCACTTTTCGATTTCCCATAAGAATAAGACAGGAAAAAAGTTTTTTTTTTGTTCTGATTTTTGTAACTAATGAATCATCGATTGCTTTGGAATTTTGATGGAATATTTTTGTAGGGAATTGAACGCTCTACAAAAAAGCTTTGATATCATTTTTCGATTACTCAACTCATTCAAAAGTTATTCAAGGTCAAAGTTAAATTCATTATCAATTTAGCCGTTTTCTTTATAATCCTCCGAATTTTATACGTTTCAAGGTCTTAAAATGAATTGAAAGTTTATTTCTGAGGTCTTGGAGTTAAAAAAAATAAAACTATCATCTTTTGTCATTAAAGATTGCTGTAATTTCATTGAAAAATCATTTTTAAATAGATTGCACATAAAAATATGTAAAATTTTATTCATGGCTTGAAGAGTTGTTCGTATTTTTGCGTTTTCTTAATTCAGACCAACAGACAAGTGAATTTATTTAACATGTATGTATTCATGACTAATAAATATTATATATTAATTACTTAAAACTTATAACAAATTAAAAATGTATTACTTTTCATAAATATGAATTTTTTTTGTCTAAAAATGATTTTTACACATTTACATGAAATTGATCTTGTTGAAGAGTTGTCTTATTGTAATTGGGATATCTCTGCCGATGTTCGCGAACTACTTGCAATAAGTATTGCAGTTGTTGCTCATCTTTTGTGAGGTAATTGTTGTATTCCTCAATCAAAGCAACACCTCGTTCATTGTCGTCAAATAATGAGATTGTGGTCAATTCTTCATTTAAATACCACAAGTGTTCCATCATTTTCTGACAAGCTCGTTGTAACAGTGGCGAATCAATTTTTTTAGAATGAATCAAATCCTTCATAAATTCTAAGTCATTGTTTGGTGCTTGGATAGCAGAAGTTGAATTATACCATACTTTGATATAAAATAAAATCACAAAAATACAAATTCTGCGTAAATTGTTCTTTTCTGGATCTGAAAGTTTAAACTGATCACGAAATAAAAATATTTTCAAGCTGTAAATAGCCTTAGACATCCATCGCGCATGGTGCATGGCACCAGGTCATTTAAAAGAAAATGATTTTTCATAAAAACTATCAATTAATTTACGTCTGTAGGGGGTAATATGTTCATCTCTCTTTAGATTATAAATAAATCGTATTGAACTATTTAATGCTCGCTGTAATTTTAGATTATTGTCAGCTGTAGCATCAATAAGCACTACAATACAATAATCAATAAGGGGAAGAATAGTTGCAGTGACTAGAAGTTTTCTGATAGCAGTAGTATAAATATTCTTCCGACTTTTTAATGTGTATAGAGCAGCATTTACTTTTCTAACAGTTTGTGAAACATAATTTTTCCATAAGAGGTCATTGTTTAACGATAAGCCCAGACATTTTGTCTGGCTTACATACGGTAAAGCTATATTGTTGATAATAATGGGTGGTAGCGAGTAAATGTTTAACGATTTTAGTTTACTGCTTGACCCTATTATCAAAGATTTTGTTTTATTTAAGTTAACCTGTAATCCATGATCTTTAGCCCAATCAGCAATCCCTTGTGCATCAATTGTTACTAATCTAATTGCTTCGATTACTGAAGTAGGTTTACAATGATAATATATGGGGTATTCCATGCCAAATCGACCACTCTTGAACCCGACCCCTTTGGATTTAGCTGAAACTTTTCTATTCTTTTCTACCTTTTAAAAAACATTTTTGAGAATTTTTTCAAATTTTTTTATCGAACCCAAAAAAAATTATGAATTTTTCAAAAAAATGGCTTATTCATTTTCAAATAACCATAACTTTTTTGGAAATAGACCTTTGGGTACTTTTTTTTTTTCAAAATTTTTGTTTTTAAATGTACTTTTTGAATAAATACAAAAAAAAAATTAAATACGATAAATTCGACAAAATATTCGTGTTTTTCGAGTAAAATCGTTTTTTTCTCAAAGTATGTCATTTTTTTTTTTTTATTTTTTTTTCTCAAAAGAAAGTTCAATCAATTTGACAACTATTTCCGCACAGCCCGGAATGGGCCGAATTTTTTTTGTATGTTTTTTTTTAATTGAAATCTCTAAAACTCGACTTAAAAACAAATCAAGCAATTCGTTTGGATCAGAATTTTTTATAATGATATCATCAAGTATTAAGTCAATAGCTAAGGCATTTGCTAGAGCATCATGATTACAATTTTTGTAATTTCTAATAGTTATAAATTTATCTGGTAGTTTGGGACAGTTTAATTGATATTCACAATACAGATAATCATGACCTGCTATAAAGGGAGATGTTGACTTATGAAAGGTACCTAACTTACTAATATTATCAACTAGGATTACATCCAGCCATGAATCGCCATGTCCACTGTGATGCGTAGTATTATAAGGTATACAATAAGGGGTTGATTCATAAATGAATGTCTTTAGATGATTTGCTGTCCATGTATTTTCTAATAGATTACAATTTAGGTCTCCTGCAATAATTACATTAGTAAAATTTGTTGAATATTTCATGAAGGTATTGAAAAATTCATGTAGCGTATGGCCATTTGGACGTCTGTAGACACCAGCTAGCAAAATATGCGAACCACAGGTCAACATAGCATCTAACAATATAAATTCAGGTGAATTTATATCATCAGAGACTAAAGAGTACAATAATTTAGCTTTAATTGTTCTATGGATATAGCAAGCTACTCCCCCACCCTGTACATAACGACCCGTGACTGGATGTATCAGATTTCTATCTCTTCTAAATAAGGAATAATCGTTAAAAGTGAGTAGATCATTATTTATGCTAGGTTTTAGCCAGGTTTCCACTAAAACAATTATATGAGGATTTTTCTCAACAATTTGCTGAGTTAATTGGGATATATGGCCAACAATACTATTTATATTAAAACTTAATACCCTTAGAGATGTAAATTTATCATTAGCAACGTTTATTAAATCTTTTTTATGTTAATCTAAATTTTCTAAATCTAAATCTGATCTGATAATAATACGTTCAACTTCATCAGTTTTCCTTATATAAATTAAACCATTTCGCACCCAAACATATTTATAATGTAGAGATTTTGCTTTAGCTTTAGTCTTGAGAAGTAATTTATAAGTATCGGGATTTAGAAATTCATTTACGTAAATCGGACCTCTGAATGTTTTCTCAACCAAAGTTGGGAAAACATCCTTTATATTTACTATTTTTAAATGTTTTTTGGCACTAATTATGAAATCGCGAACTTCAGTAGATTTTAATTTTATTAAGTAAGAAGAATTTTTATTCTGGGCTTATCATTCATATTATTTGGTTTATTATGTTACGTTCCCGAAATCGGTCGATATTATTAATTAGGTTCAGGTAGGTGGCGGGCGGAGGTCGATAGACCCCGAGTGCCTCCTCACAGGTAAACTTACTCAGTTATCACTAAATTCTTACCATCAGAGATTCCCTTGGCTGCCGAACGATGGACTCCATATTCAGAACTTATAATTGTAAATTCTATTAATTTTGATTTACACGGAGTCGGGTGCCGTAAATAATCGGGAAGCTTTTATTCGATTAAATGCTAGGTTTATTAATTGATTGAAGATAGGAAAGAATAATGATAGGAGGAGAGGCAAGCCTACATGTCCGCGCTTCATCAACTCCCAACTAGGACTGGCATTGTCTCCCCGGATAAATTATAACAACTTAAGATTGACGCCATGATGCATCTCAGGTTTCCTCTGAGAGAGTCGTCGAGGCCCGGGTCTCATGCTGACTCGGATGTTTGGGCATACCACGGCCGCGACGGCTCATTATCGCGAGAGATTTCCGTTACCTAGCTGGCGATAATCGCCAGCGAAGCAACCGAAATGCTCCCCGAAGTAGTTCGAGGAAAATTATATTGAATAATAAAAAAAAAGATTTCCTAAAACGTTACACCTCCCAACCTAAGAAACTCGCACTGCTTCTTAAATCCGTGTGAGTTCCTAACCTGAGTAACTTAGTTTTAGACCTTTCGATCCTGAGATGCAGCATCTTACAATATACTTAGCTTATAATAGGCTTGAGCCTTCATAATAATGATCTGCTATTAAACACGTATAGAAATAGTATAAATTTGTATGATTTATAATAAAGAATAAAATGATTATTGTATAAACGCATTGCTTAATAGCGTACATGATTATATATTATATGAGATAACCGTTGAGGCGGTGTCTTAGTAAAACCCGAAGATGATTAACAATTATCCTTATACTAATATGGCTGAGCACCTCCCAACCGGATCATCGGTGCAAAACTAGATTTAAACAACGAATTGTTAATCACCTAATCGTTAATATGTTAGTCTCACTGAAGCTGAGATTTCCTTAATAATAATGATTAGAATATATGGATAAAGTGCGTGGTCGGCGCCGCAGCTAATGATGACCACCATTGTTTGTAAATTTTACTAACTTATAACATTTGTTGATATTGATATCCTTAAGATCTTATACATTGGTCGTTTTAATACTAAGACTAATTACAGTTTAAACCTTAGACTGTTCACTATATAACAGGTCGATCTGGCTACCCGGTTTCACACCTTCCGGTTGCCGATTCCGCACCATAATTGCTTGATGAGCACACACATGTTCATTCACTAGAGAGTTTCCACGAATTTGTTCTTTCACTTGCTGGGACACTCCCGCATACGGTGAATCTTCGGGTGGAGCCGATATTTTGCAGCCAGAGTGTCCCATATTGCCGCAAACAACACCCTGCTCCATCCGTAGATAACGTAAAAGGCGTGACCATGAATAACTATGTCGGCAAAGAATTTCAGGATTCTTACAATGAGTACGATTGACAGTAGGGCAGCTGTGAATGAACCGAAGTCTACCAAGCTTCGCCAAATTTTCCAGCCAGTGCTCTCGGCTAGTTTCTCTAGGGCTTCTTCGTCGAACAGTCCCATGGCGTTGATACTTCCTGGTGGAATTGCTTGACCAGCAGCTCCCATTGCAATGGAATTTAGCAACGCTGACTTCTCAGTCGGGAACATAATGTGTTTCTTCAGCTTTTCCAGGTCCGTGCTCGAGTAGATTCCGGATGTCGCTAGGTGTTCTGGGTTCTCGTAGTTCCAAGTCGGTACCGTCATTGGTTGAAGTTGTTGTGGTGACGGGGCTCTTATAGCTTTTGGCGTCAGGTGGAACCAAGCCTCGTCAATCAAGTAGCCCACCGGTAGAATAGTGTTACACTCGATAAGTGTACCTCTCTGAACCAAGATTCTTGACTTCGGTGTGAGGAAATAGCTTCTGTTGCTATATGATACCGGTAGCTCTTGATAGCAATGATCGGTAGCTCGTACCTGAACCGGCGCAGCTACACATTTAGTAATATGCACTAATTCACCAGCAACTGTCTTGAACTAGCCTGGGCTCTTCATTAATGCATACCCGAACTCGTCCGGCGCTAATGATGAAAGCGCCAAAGCATTCATATGCACTGTACGTTCTAACTCGCATCTTCTCACCAACACATCGCGGTAGAGATTATTCATTTGTTGCCGGATAAATCTATCGACGTAGACGAATTTATTGTTAATATACGCGAAGATGTCCATATCTTCGGTTTCGATAGTCTCTATGGGAAGCGCGTAATCCAAGCTTTTAATCACAATCACATGTAACTTGGGGTGCTCAGTAATTATAACACTGTGTCCGCACACTTCTATTTCACCTTTTTGCGCGAATGCGAATGTAATGTCTTCCGTAGTGAGTGAAAAAACGTCGGGTTGGTCGTCCACTTCAATCAGTTTCGTAGCTGGTCCTTTGTAGAGTTGCACGTACTTCATCAGACAAGAGTTTTTCGGAATTTCACTCCAATATGCGGTTGCACCTTCACTAGTCACACACGAACGTTTTTCCGAGTCGCATCGTGTACCAGAAGATAACACTACCTGGTTCGTTTTCTTGTTCAACGCGGCTTCTTATTCGCTTATCGTTATTTTAAACAACGCGTCTACGACAACACCAGACCATGTACCGTACACGTCACTGTATGTCCCGGGCTGACACTCGCCACTCATGCTTTGACTTCCCGCTAACACAGCTTGGCGATGGTTCGTAGTGTTCATTTGTAGTTCATAAAACGGGATGCGATCGAATAGCCAGACCGAGTTAGTTTCGTGCATTTTTTTACATTTTTCATAGTCCATGCTTAAGTAATATTCCCTCCTTCCATAGAGGACGGCTGACGTATGAGAGTGCATTCCACAGTGCTGAATATGACGATTAATAAAAATTTTACATTCAATAACGTGTAAATGAGAAACCTCAGCTGGTTGAAAGAGATAGATATTAACCCTTTCTGTCTGCGGTGGGCTATCAGTGAATTTGCACTTTCCTACGTCAGTTAATGATAATGTCGAAGTATTCATGGACGATCCGCCGCAGTCGAACCCCACTAATCCTCGTGAAAGGGGAAGGATCACCAACAGTATCACCCAACTGGTCATCTGAAATTATATACGGGATATTCTTAGCTTATTAACATGCACAAATTTTGAAACCCCATCAATCAAAATCTCAGCTACCTCATTTTCCCCTACCCCTAATAAATCATGAGGACCAGTGTACTGCGGGTCTCCTTTACCTTTTCTAGGCTCTAATAAAAGGAACACTCTGGTTCCTGGCCTAACCCCTAAGGGGTTTATTTTCCTATCGTAATATAATTTTGGTACGTTATTTTTCCGCAACTTTATTACTGCTGTTCCGACGTGGACTGGGCAGTCGTGTTTCTCGGCGGGTTTTGTGAACTGTTCGGACTCCCGTGGGACCCGCTCGCGTTCTTCCCCGGGAGTTTCGAGTTTCCCGACTGTCCGTACCGTTGTTGAATCAAAGTTGCGAATTTAATACAAGTTTCCAGGGTGTGTCTCGATTTTCCACAGCACGGGCAAACGTCCTCGTCTGCATTCGTGCTGTTGTTATCCCCTTTCGAATTTCCACCGCCTTTATTGTCGTTTTTTGCGACATTCTTCGGCTTATTGGCAGCCTCATAAAGAGCCATATAGACAAATTTGGGAATTAGGGAAATAAAGGATAAAGGGGAAGGGGAGGACCTTTACTCGGTAGGAATTTTCGGTAACTGAAAAAAGTAATTCGGACAGCCCAGACCGGGACTCGAACCCGGATCGTTTGGTTACGCGCCAAAGGCTCTACCAGTTAAGCTATCTGAGACACTGTCCGTAATTACTATTCAGTCACTTAATAAGACCTATCGAGTAATAAACACCACCGTCCATCTTACGGTAAAGAGCCATATAAAGAGCCACGTTGCCGTTTGAAGGTTTGGACTGCTTTTTATTCGCATTTAAGGCAACAAAACCCGGAATAAGCTTTTTCCAGCATCCATCCGCTGTGTGATAGCGTCCACCGCAAGCTTCACATTTAAGATGCTTTTTACTATTACCGGTTTTCTTTTTGTTATTGTCGTTGTTAGCCGAATCGCTTCGAACGTGAGCTACTGTAACAGTTGCCGGTCCCGGCTGAGTCACTGAAGTCGGTGACTGTTCATTAAATCGTTTCGCGTTAATTTCCTGATTTTTAAAAGCTTCGATAGCCGATGCATAAGTTTGTTCTAAGCTATCGTGCGGGAGGAGTTTGCAGTGCATTTGGAGAAGTGAAGGAATAACATTTAGAAAAGCAGAAATAGAATCTTTATCAATTTTTTTCGTTTCGCGTTCCGACAGGTCTACACGTTCCAACTTTTCTGCGTTTAGGATGTCGCGGTAAATTGTTCGAGCGCGGTTAACATATGAGACCATATTTTTATCCGATTTCATGATTATATTTTCCATATCCGCTTTGTACTGGTTCGCGGATCGCTTACGGTCAAATACAGATCTTAGAAGATTTTCAAAATCCCTTATGTTACGATAGTCCATATTTTCTACAGCCGTGCGAGCCTCGCCTTCAAATTTTTGGCGTACAAGCGTCAAAAACTTGAATTCCGCGATCGACGGTAGCATGGAGCACGCTCGTTTGCAAGACCGTATGAAATCAGATACGGTAGCGCTCGTTCCGTCAAACGTAGGCACGTAGGACAGAGCATCTTTAATAGAAATTTTTGCGTCATCTACTGTCTCGGTTATCGGAGGTTTTAAAGCGCTCTTTTCATTTCCGTCGGCGCTTGAGGTGTCACCGTATCCTGGAGACGGTTCCGACGATGCTATGCGAAGCTCGGCGATCTGGTTTTTAAGAAACTTTACTGCGGAAGGCGATTTAGGCGGGGTCGATTTTTTTATTTTTATTTCCCGGGCCCAGTCTTGAAGAGTCTGGGCTGCTTTTTGCAGTTCGCCGTCTTGAATCTCGATTTCTTCTTCTTTATTATCCAACTCTTCCCTAAAAGCATCAAGCTCTTGCTCGCGCGCAGCTACCGAACGTTCCCGTTCCTCGAGGGAGCTTTCTCGTTCATCGAGATCTTGTACCCTTGTTTTGAGGACGCATTCGCGTGCATTTAAGTTTTGCTGGGTTTTTTGTATGATTTCACTCGATTCACGACGTAATTTTGCGAACTCTTCTTCCCTGTGTCTTAAATCGCTTTCTTGCTGTCTCAAAATTCGTTCCTGTTCGCATATATTTTCCGTTAGGCGTCCTTCAGCCACTTGTACTTCGCGTGCCTTAAGGAATATCTCGCGTTCCTCAAGTGCAAGCTCTGTCTCGGTGCACGTGGACTCACGATCCTTTATATTCGCTTCACGTAAATAGAGTTTTTGCTCCAAAATAGCTACATCGTTTAAACGTGATTTTAAAAGTATTTCCAAAGCATTTAAGTCCGCTTCTCTTTTACTGTGCTCTTGGCACTGTAACTCCAGACGCTCGTTAGCCTCTTTAAGTTCCTTTTCTGTCAGGTCCGGCATCGTGATTGTTTATTAAGCGCAACAACAGTCGTTAATAAATAAATTAAGAACTAATTTATAATTGATTTATAATTTATAATTTATAACGTTGTTATCGCTTAGTATGCGAAAATTCGGTATAATCCGTTCATTCTCGGGTTCTTATCAATTAAATTAAAAGAAGAAATTTTTAAATCTTTTAAAAAAAAAAATTTAAAAGAAAATAGATAAATATTATGTAACGATAATAAAAACAATAAAATTATCAAATTTATTTTACATTTCTTTTACTTGACAGTTTAAAGTAGGATCGTTAGATGTAATTAACAGATCATGCCGTCCTTGTGACTTGACAGAAAATTTTTATTGAACGCATGTTATTTGGAAAGGTTTATATGTTCAAAATTAAATTTTCGTGATTTATTTAAACGCGCAATTCGCTGCACTAGTTAAGTTAGATTTCATAATTTGAAATTAAATTTTTTTGTTTTTAATTCCCAAATATTTGTCATTGAATATTTTCCCGACGTCATATTTTCATTTGTTATTCTATAATCCAGGCGTATTAAAAAAAAAAATATTGTATTGCACTCGGTATCATAGAATAAGACATCAACAGGTGCCGTCCGATGGCTACTCCAATTTTTCCGGCCCGACGGAAGATATTAACTCGTTAGACAGTTGATTGAATAAAGGAATTATTGCTAGTTTATATTTAATTTCTAATATTTTACTTTCTAATTTTTACGCCCGATAATTCTACGGCGTATTTTAATAACCGATTTGTTCGTTTTTGTTTATAACATAAAAAAAAATTTCGCGATATTTAAGTTTTACGTACGTAAAAAAAATTCGCGGTGATTCTAGTAGTAAAATTTGACATTTTACGTTGTTCAAGATATGTATATATAAAAATATACAAAAAAAAATTTTTATTCCGTAGCAACTCTTTTTACTTAGATTTAAAAAAAAAATTTTGTGCTAATTGCGATGATTTTCACTTAAACTAATTTTGTTCGATTTATTAAAATTTTTAAAAGCTTATGTTGTTTTGTGGAACAACGTAAATCATGCTTATTAAATATTTTCTTCTTACCCAGGTGTAAACCTACCGTAATTAATATCCGACAAACAAAAAAAAAAATTCCAGATTAGATTTTTCACCACGTTTAGCACTGTTAGAAATTTTAATTATTATAGCACTTTTTATTCATTTCAATTGCCCATTTTTGTAAAAAAAAAAAAATAAAATTCCTTTCACATCACAGACACGAAAATTGTAACACATTTTCCATTTTAATTCACCATTATTGAGTAGGTTTACCTGAGATCCTGATCTCAGCACCACTGTTACGTTCCCGAAATCGGTCGATATTATTAATTAGGTTCAGGTAGGTGGCGGGCGGAGGTCGATAGACCCCGAGTGCCTCCTCACAGGTGAACTTACTCAGTTATCACTAAATTCTTACCATCAGAGATTCCCTTGGCTGCCGAACGATGGACTCCATATTCAGAACTTATAATTGTAAATTCTATTAATTTTGATTTACACGGAGTCGGGTGCCGTAAATAATCGGGAAGCTTTTATTCGATTAAATGCTAGGTTTATTAATTGATTGAAGATAGGAAAGAATAATGATAGGAGGAGAGGCAAGCCTACATGTCCGCGCTTCATCAACTCCCAACTAGGACTGGCATTGTCTCCCCGGATAAATTATAACAACTTAAGATTGACGCCATGATGCATCTCAGGTTTCCTCTGAGAGAGTCGTCGAGGCCCGGGTCTCATGCTGACTCGGATGTTTGGGCATACCACGGCCGCGACGGCTCCTTATCGCGAGAGATTTCCGTTACCTAGCTGGCGATAATCGCCAGCGAAGCAACCGAAATGCTCCCCGGAGTAGTTCGAGGAAAATTATATTGAATAATAAAAAAAAAGATTTCCTAGAACGTTACAATTATTATTTTCGAATTTGCGGATTGACAAAATATCACTTTTTAAATTATGAACCTTCAGTGTATCAAAGACAGCTTCGGTGATATCCAATGGAGATAAAGTAGCAGCTACATCATCTGGGATTCCCGAAATCACTAATTCCGATGATGAAGAAGTTCTTGTAGATGATAAGCTATCTGGATATAGCGTAGCCTGTGTCTTAAGCTTTGATAATTCATCAATAAACAGCTTTGAATCAGCTGCCGTTTTTGACTCATGTAAATTTAATTCATCTCTAAGTTCCGAGATACTGGCAGTATTTGAAGAAACATTCATCTGTAGTGAATCCAATCGTTTATTGATCACGTCTAATTTCTCAGTTATCGAATTATTGGATGTAAGAAAATAGTTCATCATCGAAGTTAGTTTTTCATCCGTATTTTGTGTCTCCCAATTTTCTGGAAGACTTTGGAGAGCAGCCTTAGACACTATTGAATCTAAGGACATATTTGAATCAGTGAAAGCAATTGATGAAGTAGACTGCGTTATCGGTGATTGTAACGGTGAAGTAACAGATTTAGTACTAGATGTTGTAACAGTTTTACCTGTTCAGGTTGGCCCCTAATCAATTGAAAAATTAAACTAACAAAATTAACAACAACAATAATTATTAGGGCGCCACCAGGATTTTTAATCGCGGTTCCTGGAACCGGTCCAGAGCTGAGAAATCCTTATCTTAGGGTAGAGAGAGTGGAGGAAGGCTGCTGCTGAATAATAAATAATCAATTAACAATATATCGATATTTATTAACAACAAAAATTAACAAAAGTACTTATTAAAGATTGATCAATTTTCACTCACACACTCACACTATCATTAATTAAAACTTACAAACTACAGCCTAACTAACGGCTGACCAGGACCAACGAGTCTCTCTGCGCAAAGACTGCAGTGCGACAGAGACCGTCTAGCCTAACTAACGGCTAACCAGAACAACCAATAAATATAAGCCTAATTAACGGCTAACCAGAACTATTTAGTTACTCAGCACAAAGACAACAGTGTGACAGAGATCGTCTAGCCTAACTAACGGCTAACCAGGACCAACTTAACACTATTAACACTCTCTATCACACATTACCCACACTAATCTTCACACACATAACCCACACACTTGCAATGTATTATTTTTATAAATTTTATTTTAAAAATGAATTTAATAAATTTGAATAAAATTACTTAATTAAATTATTCAATCATTAGCCTTGATTAACCAATAAATTTACGATTTATAATTTAATTCAACTAATCTAACTGACAATGAATTTCAAATTCCGATTATAAAATCTTAGTTCGGTATTAAAATTGTCATTAGCTTAAAAATTCCTTAGTGACTCATAATTACGGTCCTAATAATACAAAACAATTAGTAAATTAAATTTTGACAATTAAGTAATCACGATATAATTTTTGCAATCAAATTCCAAAATTAATCAATATAAAATTAATGACGTATATTAACCAATTATAATCAATTTTCCTTATGACAAATTTTTCCACTAAAGAATAATTAATTATATCATCAGAGACTAAAGAGTACAATAATTTAGCTTTAATTGTTCTATGGATATAGCAAGCTACTCCCCCACCCTGTACATAACGACCCGTGACTGGATGTATCAGATTTCTATCTCTTCTAAATAAGGAATAATCGTTAAAAGTGAGTAGATCATTATTTATGCTAGGTTTTAGCCAGGTTTCCACTAAAACAATTATATGAGGATTTTTCTCAACAATTTGCTGAGTTAATTGGGATATATGGCCAACAATACTATTTATATTAAAACTTAATACCCTTAGAGATGTAAATTTATCATTAGCAACGTTTATTAAATCTTTTTTATGTTAATCTAAATTTTCTAAATCTAAATCTGATCTGATAATAATACGTTCAACTTCATCAGTTTTCCTTACATAAATTAAACCATTTCGCACCCAAACATATTTATAATGTAGAGATTTTGCTTTAGCTTTAGTCTTGAGAAGTAATTTATAAGTATCGGGATTTAGAAATTCATTTACGTAAGTCGGACCTCTGAATGTTTTCTCAACCAAAGTTGGGAAAACATCCTTTATATTTACTATTTTTAAACGTTTTTTGGCACTAATTATGAAATCGCGAACTTCAGTAGATTTTAATTTTATTAAGTAAGAAGAATTTTTATTCTGGGGCTTATCATTCATATTATTTGGTTTATTATTATTTTCAAATTTGCGGATTGACAAAATATCACTTTTTAAATTTTGAACCTTCAGTGTATCAAAGACAGCTTCGCTGATATCCAATGGAGATAAAGTAGTAGCTACAGCATCTGGGATACCCGAAATCACTAATTCCGATGATGAAGAAGTTCTTGTAGATGATAAGCTATCTGGATATAGCGTAGCCTGTGTCTTAAGCTTTGATAATTCATCAATAAACAGCTTTGAATCAGCTGCCGTTTTTGACTCATGTAAATTTAATTCATCTCTAAGTTCCGAGATACTGGCAGTATTTGAAGAAACATTCATCTGTAGTGAATCCAATCGTTTATTGATCACGTCTAATTTCTCAGTTATCGAATTATTGGATGTAAGAAAAAAGTTCATCATCGAAGTTAGTTTTTCATCCGTATTTTGTGTCTCCCAATTTTCTGGAAGACTTTGGAGAGCAGCCTTAGACACTATTGAATCTAAGGACATATTTGAATCAGTGAAAGCAATTGATGAAGTAGACTGCGTTATCGGTGATTGTAACGGTGAAGTAACAGATTTAGTACTAGATGTAGATGAACTTCTAGTGAGATGCTTATTTTTCAATCCTATATCTTTGCCTTTAATTGTTGAGGTCTTTGCGGTATTGGTTCCTAGTTGTAATGTGAGAGGAGATTTCAGACTTGGTGATGAAATTTTATGTGTATTTGCTTGCTTATTTGTGACTGCTTTATTAATAGCTGGAGAAATTGTTTGGTTTTTTGTTTGTTTATCGGCGATTGACTTGCTACGAGTCTTAATCTCACCAGTAGTCAATAAATGTTTGATATTTGTAGCACAACAGTGATATAATGACTTGATTTTCATACAGTTTCGCAAACAATCTAAGTGATAAATCCGATGACAAGAAGGACAAACAGCTGGAGTATTTATTGGTTTTTTGCAGGCAATACATAAGTCCGACATCGGTGATATAATAAGATAATAATACTAAGTGTAATTGAGTTTGTATAGGTAAAAAAGAGACATAGCTCAGAGTAGACAGAGTTTCTATAGTAATAAGCTGTATAGTAATAAGCTGTGCCTGAGTACGTATATGCAAGTTACTGTGTCCATAATTCAAATTGAGTTTATACATTTCATAGTTTATCCACAAATAAAATCAAATTTATTAAGTTTCTTTGTGATTTATCAGATATCCAACTAATTTCAAATTACAACCCATACTGTTACACAAGGAATGAAATGATAGTACAAATTTAACACTCAATATTAATCAAGAAATAATTATGAAAATATACAGAGCCACAACACAGCACGTGTGTACACTTATCCCTGAGTCTAAGATGTTTAGGAATGTATGTAGAAATTTATTAAAAGCAATTACTGGATACACTATGCTGATAATCCGCAGACAACTAGAGAAGGTGAGGGCCACACAAAACTGATACACTGTTGACCTTCAAGTACTATAGGTTACCAATACATAAGGAATGTTTAATGTACAGTAATGCGTTCCATAGATACGTGAAGATAACACAACTTGACCTTGAGAGGAAAACACAAACTTACTGAAATTTTTTTTTTTTATTTTTTTTATTTTAATGATCCATTTCACTAAAATAGCAACTTTATATTTTACAAATTTGAGTTTGATTTACCAATGCACAAGAAATGATTAATGCAAAATAATGCGTTACACAGGTGTGTGTTACACAGATGTAAACAGGACCGCATAACTTGACCTCATGTATATTTTAATTTTAATAATAATTTACTAATTCACGAATATTAATAACTTTACAATCTAAAATTTATGTACAATTCGATTAAAAGCCGAATTTGAGTCTAAAAATTACACTGAAGTTGAGTTTGGTTTAATCACAAGACTATTATAAGTTGAATAAATGCTAAGCAGAACAAAAGCGATGTGTTTACTCCTAGGTCTGAACTACTACTGAGTTGTCTTACTTGTAATTGGGATATCTCTGCCGATGTTCGCGAACTACTTGCAATAAGTATTGCAGTTGTTGCTCATCTTTTGTGAGGTAATTGTTGTATTATTTTCGGACTGAACGCGCCGTGGGCATTCATCCCCACTATTTCCCGGGACTCCTACCGTCAGGAAAATCAATTAAAATTTTACCCAGTGTCAGTAACGAGGGTTTTTGGGCGGCTAATTGAGAGCTGATAAGAACTGGACAATTTGTAGTGTCTCAACACTTACATGAAATTGATCTTGTTGAAGAGTTGTCTTATTGTAATTGGGATATCTCTGCCGATGTTCGCGAACTACTTGCAATAAGTATTGCAGTTGTTGCTCATCTTTTGTGAGGTAATTGTTGTATTCCTCAATCAAAGCAACACCTCGTTCAGCTACATCATTAGTGACTTTTAACGTATTGAAATATTCTGAACATTCCTTATATGAATCATTTCTGCACCATGTTTAAATATCATCCTCCAAAAAATCGCATGGCAAATCGAATTTTTTGAATAGTTCTAGCGAATTTTTGGAGACAAAATCACTCAAATCTTTTTCCAATAAAGATTCAAGATCTTGCTCCATAATCTCATACCTTTGACGCATTGGTGTAGAACTTTCCCGATTTTGAATTGCCGCAACAATTTTTTTTTTCACATCAACAGATACATTGTCGTCAAATAATGAGATTGTGGTCAATTCTTCATTTAAATACCACAAGTGTTCCATCATTTTCTGACAAGCTCGTTGTAAGAGTGGCGAATCAATTTTTTTAGAATGAATCAAATCTTTCATAAATTCTAAGTCATTGTTTGGTGCTTGGATAGCAGAAGTTGAATTATACCATACTTTGATATAAAATAAAATTACAAAAATACAAATTCTGCGTAAATTGTTCTTTTCTGGATCTGAAAGTTTAAACTGATCACGAAATAAAAATATTTTTAAGCTGTTAATAGCCTTAGACATCCATCGCGCATGGTGCATGGCACCAGGTCGTTTAAAAGAAAGTGATTTTTCATAAGAACTATCAAGGAACACTAAACATAGGAGTAAAAGTTCTTGATTGAACTTTATGGTACTAAACGTTTGTACTTCGAGGACATGTCGATGCCCTATACACAAGGATCTCTTTGTGAAGTTAAAGTGGCAGCAGAGTTGTTTTCATATCAGTTTCAAGTATATCAAGATGGCTTTCTCAGTGCTACGTTTGGTGAAGCATCAGATGTAATTAAAAGACTCAGGTTTACTGGAAACCACAACAACGGTCATTATGACGTTTTAGTTCCATTATTTGAACCAATAAGTATTGATATTACTCAACCATCAAACAATCTTGATGAAAATCTTGAAACAGAGACCGAAGATATAACAAATTTGTCTTCCTCTTAATTAACTTCTGACACAAATTTCTTGAGTAGTGATGGATCTGCTTTTGTAACTGAAATATCAATACGATCAAAAAGTGGAACAAAACGAAAAAAAAGATTGTCTAGCGCAATCAGAGCTAAACGACTGAAAAGAGCTGCTTCAAAATATACAAAAAACCATAGAGAAGTTCATAGAGAGGCCGCTAGAAAATATCATTAAAGTTATCCTGAAATCTTAAATCAAGCCACCCAAACATATCGTCAAACTCATCCTGATGTAGTGAAAAAAATTCACAAGGCTTACAACGAAAAAAATCCACACGTCAATCGAGCAGCTACTGCCAAATATCATGAAAAGAGATCAAAATCTAAATTATTGTCCTGGACTTCTAAACATTTGTCCGGTTTCAAGTACGATAGTAGAATAGATTGATTCCCACACTTTTGTACGCAGCAGAGGTTCAAATATTTTACTCAGCAAGAATCTCGTGAACTTTATGGTACTAAACGTTTGTACTTCGAGGACATGTCGATGCCCTATACACAAGGATCTCTTTGTGAAGTTAAAGTGGCAGCAGAGTTGTTTTCATATCAGTTTCAAGTATATCAAGATGGCTTTCTCAGTGCTACGTTTGGTGAAGCATCAGATGTAATTAAAAGACTCAGGTTTACTGGAAACCACAACAACGGTCATTATGACGTTTTAGTTCCATTATTTGAACCAATAAGTATTGATATTACTCAACCATCAAACAATCTTGATGAAAATCTTGAAACAGAGACCGAAGATATAACAAATTTGTCTTCCTCTTAATTAACTTCTGACACAAATTTCTTGAGTAGTGATGGATCTGCTTTTGTAATTGAAATATCAATACGATCAAAAAGTGGAACAAAACGAAAAAAAAGATTGTCTAGCGCAATCAGAGCTAAACGACTGAAAAGAGCTGCTTCAAAATATACAAAAAACCATAGAGAAGTTCATAGAGAGGCCGCTAGAAAATATCATTAAAGTTATCCTGAAATCTTAAATCAAGCCACCCAAACATATCGTCAAACTCATCCTGATGTAGTGAAAAAAATTCACAAGGCAATCGAGCAGCTTCTGCCAAATATCATGTAAAAAGATCAAAATCTAAATTATTATCTTGGACTTCTAAGCATTTGTCCGGTTTCAAGTACGATAGTAGAATGAATTATTCGAATGATAAAATTGTCAATCTTGGGCCACGTTCTCCTTGCCAATGATGTCATGCTCTGGAATGAAAAGATGAGACTCAAGGAATGTGCTGCAGTAGTGGTAAAGTCCAACTTTCTAAGCTTGGCCCTTATCCTGAACCTTTACACAGCCTTTTGCTGTCCACTATCCTGTTGAATTCTTACACACTCTCAATCTACCTGGGATACCACCTCATGTTCTTCAACTCAAGATTGGCACTTAAATAATGTTGCTCAGCAATTTAAGTCCGCCAAAATTATGTAATGGTACCAGGCTTCAAGTCAAGGTCTTACACAAAAATGTCATTGAAGCCATGATTTTCACTGGAAAATATGAAGGATAAACTGTATTCATTCCAAGGATTTCTCTGATCCCATGACGATGGGATGCCATGACGATATGCCATGACGATTAACAAGGCACAAGGGCAGAGTTTAAAGATGACTGGTATTGATTTAAGAAATGACTGTTTCTCTCATGGCCAACTATACGTGGCATGCTCAAGAGTAAGTTCACCTGACAGTTTGGTCATTTTTCAACCAATAGGAAAATTAAAAAATGTTGTATATAAAGAAGTTTTAAGTATTTAATTTTCTATTTTTGACTATATTAATGATTATTTCTTTAAATTAGATCGATAAAATCAGAAAATAAACAGTAATCCAATTGTTCAGTGAACAGGCCCACTCAGTGAGCAATACGTCACTGTGGGCTCCCCAAATTTACGAGCCGCACCTGACAAGCGCTCGTTCCCGCAAAATTCACCCCGCTTGCGCAAACCGACTACTCGATCACGCCACATGTATCGAATTTTACTATTGGCTATCGATGTCGACATCAATAGAACGAATTTATTGATTGGTTATCGCTCTCGCTAGACATGCGCAAAAGCCTTCTTCCTCAAGTCTATGAGGAAGAAGACGAACTATTATTATTATCTTTTCGCAGCAACGCTTTCTAGTAGTCGCATCGCCATTATTCTAATTCGCTTTCGCTAGTACTAAATTACCGCTTGTTTTTGCTTAATTAATAATTAACTCCGCTTAATAAATTGTGCTTAATTTCTTTAAGTCTGTTTCAGATAAATTGTGTTTATTTGTGCACTTTTTTCACCGCTTTTATTGTGCAAGCTGAGTGTTCAACCTCGTGTCTACCGGCTTCGCTTTTGTTAACCACGCTATAAATTATAAATCCGCTTTTTTCACAACAATCCGCTATTGAATATCTTAAATATTTAGTGTAAATATTGTCAATAAATTTATAGTGTTATTTTTGATAATTAGTTCCGCATTTTAATTGAGATAACCAGACCAAAACCTGATCCTTAGTTTCTCCGCTATTTCAGCATTTTACACCAATCAATAAATATTCAAATTCTTAAAAATTTTTAGATCTACCGCTACAGTGGTTTTTAATTCAATTATTTTGAATATTTTATCTATATAATAATTTCTTTTTACTGTTACAAAATAAATGTTTATCCAGCTTTCAATATTGTGTTAATTGATTGGATACATTTATAAGTTGCAAAAGAATATATATAATAAATAATATATTTCAATAATTTTCAGTTTTACTGTGAAGCTTAAACTATGAACAATGTGTTTCTTGGATTTTAATTTACGTTTCTAATATACAAAATTAGTGATCATAAAAATTTTAAAACTATGAAAATAATTACAGTATAAAAATAAGAACCAATGATAAAATAGAAAATGCTCGCAACATGCTAAAAAGTTCATAGTTTTTAATTTATAACCAATGTTCATTTAGAATTAGTTAATATTAAAGATATTATTTAAATTACTGTCTTTTTATTTAGCACGACAGAGTATTGATGTCTAGGTTTAAGTTGTTTATATCCAATCTATATTTATATAGATTTGATATGTATAACAAATTCTAAACTTGATCGCATTGACACTCACGTCGATACATGGTGTAGGCCTACTGGGGATCCCGCCATGTAAAATAAAAACTTGAGAGGTGTCAAGGGACACCCGGATGGAACGAAGTTTACAATAGCTTACGACAGCTTACAATAGCTTACTATAGCAAAAAGTGTCATGACAACTTTTCGTAAGAATTTTTCGTCTAGCCCCCTTTCGCAACGCGCCATAAGGAACTTCGTTCCAAAACTTCGTTCCAATAATGGGAACGCATCATACGACACAGTACCTCCATGGTGATGTGGAAAGCTGTGTTTTATTATTTTAAGTCATATAAATCGATAAGACCCTAAGTAGTGAAAGGTGTGTTAATTTCGTAAAATCCGTTCATGATAAATAATTAGGCAGCTAGATAACACAATTTAATATTTCTTTCACTTGGCATGTATTTTATGCCACGCTAAGCGGGCGGGTAACGGCTAGTTATATATAATCTTTTTTACCTGGGTAATTTAAAGATCTGGCCAGATCTAATCCGTTTTTCCCGGGGAGGGAAAAATAAACTAAAGTCTTAAAGGAGCTCACACAAATATTGCTGGACTAAAGTGTTTTGCCGGTAATTATTCTCTTATTTATTCACTCTTGACTTTCGGCGGAAGAGTATTAAATTAAAATTGTCAATTCCCATTATAATTACAAAAAATACAAAAATTCGAACAAAATTAGTTCCAATGTAGAAAGTCGTGCCAAGTCCATATTCATAAAACTATTAATAGGACAAATTTTTTTTTTTTTTACAAAAAGATATAAAAAAACCGATCCAAGTAAATAACATGTTTGTATATGATTTTTGTTAATTAAAAAAAATTTGTTGTAAATTTGAAAATGAAAAGAAACAATTTTGGAATGAACTTAAAGTGCGTAATCGTGTAATTTAAATTTTTTCAATTGCAACCACGCACACCAAGTACATTCCAAAATTGTTTCTTTTCATCTTTAAATTTACAACAGAATTTTTTTTGCTTACCAATAATCACTTACAATCATGTCAGTAACTTGGATTGTTTTTTTTTAATTTTATATCTTTTTGTAAAGGAAAAAAATTTTGTTCTTTTTTCTGGCGCGATTTTTTACAGTGGTACTGTTTTTGTTCGGATTCCAACTAAGGGTCTCCCACACCTGTCCTAAAGCGACTTGAGCTTTTTCTATCAGACGGTCTATCACACCTGTCCTAAAGCGACTTGAACTTTTTCTATCAGACCGTCTATCATACCTGTCCTAAAGCTGACCTCTATCTATAAGTCCATCGGACTACCAAAAACCAAAACTTCCATAATATTTCCACACACTTTGTATCTTAAAATTATTAGTCCACCAGACCACAAACATCGTACACTATCAACACTCTTTTTCTCACAAAACCCGTTCCAAAATTACACATAACCCATACACAATATCTTACAATTTATAAACAGTTTTTTCTAAAATTTAACTTAACGTCAAAATTTACTTATAAAACATTTAGTCATCAGTTATGACCTTTACCCCATTTCAGTTACCATAATTAATTTCGTATTGAATATTCAATTTCTGTAATTAATTAGAAATATACAAGCCAGTCCAATGGCAAAGCAGTACAACGCTAAGCATGCTTGCTTGGGACTGGTGAGGAGTGGATTCGACTCTCGGTGTGAGCTGAAAATTAATTTTCAGCAAACATGGGTGCTCGTAACTCACGCCGGGCTGTACAAGCTTGGGTATTTCTATGGTTTCCCCAAGATACCGGTGAGGCACAGGCCAATGCGTACAGTTTTCCCAAAGTCGGTCCATCGCCGCATTACTCGCCAGGCTGAAAAAAAATGTAGTATTTCCAAACTTATTCAGCCAAATTTAATGTACTGATCAGCCTAGAGTCCCTCTTCAGTCTCGGCCGGACCCCCATCGAGACAGAAAATCCAAAAAGCGGGGTAAAAAAAATTAATTATATACACGAATTCTCAATAAATCTAACAAAATAACGTGACTTACAAATTCCCAAACGTAAGTTTGATTACAATAAGTATAATTCTCAACAATTAATTCAGTCTTAATAGTGAATTACAAAATTAAGTTATAAATGCATGAAATCCAATTAATTTATAGAAAAGCTAAGTTTTGTCGAGCCCTTTCGAATGGCGCCCACCGCGATGGAATCGCTGGCGCTGATTAAAAGTTATGATAGGTTCACATAC
>JZSA01001065.1:0-17002 GCA_000956155.1 Cotesia vestalis
GAAGTCATTGTCATTAATTAATGACTTTTTGTTTGATTGCTGAATTCTCATGCTGGATTATTTTGTATGAAAAATTATACGTTCTACAAATAGTTTAGCTCATCAATCTCGACGACAACTCCTCTATAAATATCACTTCGAGTGAAAGCTGCAATATTTATCATCGAATCTTTTAAGTCATTGCTTGGCTGTACAAGTTCAAATTGAAAACTTGATACCAATACAAGTTGCGATAAACAAGTCATCAAACAAATTGTTTATCATTTATGTTTTTTTTTACCTATTTTTATTTTATGAAAATAATAATAATAAATAGAAATTTTAATTAGATTATTTTACGTGTTTTAAAAAATTCCATATATTTCTTCTTTTCCAATTATTTTTCTATTCTTCATCCACTTTGTCTTTATTTTCTTCTCTTAAGAGGGGCGGTACATGTAAAAAATTTTTTTTTGCATCAATAGTTAGTATAATGCCCTAAAAATATGCCTGTGAAGTTTTAAATATAAATTCGCATTATTTTGTGAGTTATAATTCATTAAAGTGCTCATTCTAATGAAATTTGGTACACACCTTTTATGAAGTATAAGCTTCTAGTTGAACGAGTAAAATGCCAAAAAAATTTGCAAAAACTACTATTTTTGACCCAAAAACCATCGGAAAAAAAGGTTTTTTTCTGAGGCCTACAAATCTGGGATTTTTTTACTTTTCTAATCTTTTATAGGCTCAACTAAAAGATACATGTATTGTGAACACTGTTCAGCTATGGTTTTGGATTTTGAATCACTCCAACAAACGCTAAAAAGTACGCCGATGAAAAAACTAATGCCTGTAAGTTATATCTCATTTTTCCTTAATTTTTTATCAAAAGTTGTAAATAAACATATACAAAGAAAATTAATTTAATATTCTTCTTACTCTAATGCAATACTGAAGTTAACTTTCAAAATAAACAATCATAAAGTCCATACATAAATAAACTATTTTTATGAATAATTCACCAGCAAAATCCAATAAAATGTACAATCTAGCAAACTTGAAGCATACTTATTGTTAAAAGTAATTTAAAATTCCCTTGTTTAAATCAGTCTCGACATAATCTAGCTTTACTTCAACAAAGTAATCAATTTTCTCAGACAATGCCTTTGTAATTCTTCGAATAACAGTTAGACAATTAATTAATAACAGAGCACAATGACAATAGTGACCTGAAATCTATCGTATGCCAGTCACACGACCTTGAAATCCAAAGACTGTCCTGTTTACGTGGCCGCGACTATTACAACTTCCACAAATATAATTATAACCTACAAGGCAACAACCTGGAGATAATGCTGCAAAAAGCGTTAAAATGTTGATCACCTGACCAGTGGTCCCAACGGACAGAGGACAACATTCGCGAGAGTACATCCGTGGCAATGGTAGTAGTCTCAATGCCATCACTATGACATACTTTAATTTCTTCTTCCACTCGCTCTCTCTTCCCGTGACGTCATGACAAGTTAACTATCACTGATGATACATATTTATATGTTTACATTTGCAATAATAAACCGTGTTGCATTCAATTCTGCATCAGGTTAAGAAATTTTTTAATAATCTTTATTTCTTCTTGCTTCAATTCTTTGTTCTGACAATTATTTTTCTTACAAAGAAATCATCAGACATATTATGAGCATGATCTTGAAACCTAAAGAGAAAAATAATATTTTTTTTTTTATTAAACCGAACTTGTAAGCAATTAATAAAAATAAATTAATATTTTCTCTCTTGGATCAACGTTAAAATATAATTTTCTTTATCTCAATTGCAATCAACGGCAATGAACAAGTATAGGTATTCCAAAACTTTAATCTTCACCACCAGCTTTATATTCTATCATCTAATGTAATTTTTTAATATTACATTTTTTCTTCTTATAAATTTTAAATACAATCTGTAAAAGTAATTTTGTTAAATATTATCTGAAAAATAATTAAATTTAATAGGTAGCAATTGTAGCAGTTGCATAATAAACATAATGTGTTATAATCCATTATTCACGATGTTGAAGAATAAGTAAGACAAAATCCAGTGATCCGATTGGCTGGCTTGAACTTGAAACCATTCCAAGGGCTTTCAACTTTCTTCATATGATGTTCTTTTTTTTATTAATGGAATGTCGTTAAGATTTTCTGTCAATTGTTTTTTTTTTCTTATTTAATTGTGTACAAGCTAGCTCGACTAGCGTAGGTTGTTTTATTAATTGTTCCATTATTATGATTATAGTGACGTCTGTAGTGTAATTTGTACATTGATAGTAAACTTTTTGTTAAATAAATAAATAGTTTCTCGACAATTCTTATCATTATGTAGACATTATTTACATATTTTACGTAGGAAAAATTGATAATTAAAATACAAAATTTTTTATAATTTTTTTATGTAGAAATTTTTATGACAGCTCATAAATAAAATTTATTTTTTAAATATTAGCTGATTTAAATAAATGTATAATTATATTGTTACCAAAAATCTGAATGAAAATTAATTTAGCAGGTATTTAATAATTTTTATAAATTTTATTAACGAATAAATTATATCAAAAACAAAATTGACATTTAAAAATTATAAAAAACTAAAAATGCAATTTTTTTTAGTAATAATTTATGTTAGAAATAAAAATAATCTTACAGTTAAAGTAACAATTTTGATGCTGCATAAAGAGTTTCCTGTATATCCTTTCGTAACATAAAAAACCACAGAGCAGTTACAAAATTTTTCAACCAAAAAAAACAAAAATAAACAACTCACTATTTAAATTAAAACTTCAACAAGATAGTAATTTTACTATTAACAAATAATTGTATTTACATTGAGTACTTATTTACTACTTTTTTTTTCAGTAGTATCATCAGTAAACGCACTCACGATAAAAGCTCAAACGCAACTGAAACATCCGACAACAAACAATTCCTTGAAAGATTTCATCAAGCGCTGTACACAATTTCCACAAATTTAAATAATGCGCGCGCATGTCAGATGGCGCGCGCATCAAAATAATCTTAACCTCTAAAAAACGAATTATTAATTTTACACTTGTGATTGAGATTTGTGGTAAACATCGGCGCAAACATGCAACGTTGATTGTGAAATTAATAAATATAAGATAAAATAAGCTCTAAATACTGATAGTAATTTTATAAATTACTCTCTGTAAAATTAATATTAACAATTGTTTACTTTATACGAACAATATAAAAAATGAGCTCAAAGCCAGACGCGAGTGAAATGGAAGTAGACGAAAACATTGCATTGGAGAGTGGATCCTCGATGGAAGTCGTAAATCCAGCAGCGGATGTCGCGGGACCTTCAACGAGTTCCAATTCTGGCAGCAGCTCCTGCCGAGTTATGGCATCCTCAGGAACAGTGGGGTCTGTTTCGGTGAGCTTACATCCTCTGGTTATCATGAATGTCAGCGAACACTGGACCCGGTTACGCGCTCAGGAAGGCAGCGATCAACTAGGTATCTATTGTTTTATTTTATTAAATTAAAAAGACATCCGTTAATTTTTTTTATTTTAACAACTAAATTATTATAAAAAAATTCCACTTCATGCTAGTTTTATTTTATTTAAATTACTTTTGATTATAATAATTGTCATTTTTTATTTCAGTCTACGGGGCATTAATTGGAAAACAGAAAGGAAGACACATAGAAATAATGAACTCCTTCGAGCTGGTCTTCACGTTGGTTGAAGGTGATGTTGTTATTGACAGAGATTACTACAACACAAAAGAAGAGCAGTTCAAACAGGTGTTCAGTGAAATGGACTTCCTCGGCTGGTATACTACTGGAGATATGCCCAATGATAGAGATATTAAAGTTCATAGACAAATTTGTGCCATCAACGAGAGTCCAGTGCTTCTTAAGCTTGATCCGAGACCCAAAAATGCAGATGTAAATTTTTTACTCTAATTAATTAATTATTGATGACTTAATTGTAAAAATGCAATTAATATTAATATTTTATCAATTTTTCAGCAATTATCTGTGTCAATGTACGAGTCTGTTATTGATCTTGTTGCTGGTGAAGCTACAATGCTTTTTGTACCTTTAACTTACACATTAGCTACTGAAGAAGCTGAAAGAATTGGTGTTGATCATGTTGCTAGGATGTGTAGCAACGATCAAGGAGAAAGTTCTTTAGGTATTTTCATTTGTTCTAAAATTCAAAAAAATCACAGATGTCTGCTAACTTCAGTTTTCATATTATTAATTAGTTATTTCAGCTTAATATTAATAATAATTTTTTCAGTTGCTGAACATCTTATGGCACAGCATAGTGCTATTAAAATGTTGTATTCAAGAGTAAAACTTATTTTGATGTATCTCCGTGCTGTTGAAAAAGGAGAACTGCCTCCAAACCATGAAATTTTGAGAGCTGCTCGGTCGTTGGCCCATCATTTACCTGTCTTGAATAGTGATAGGTTCAAAGCTGATTTCTACAACGTAAGTTTATTTAAATATTACTATTTTTAATAATTAATTTAAATCAGGATGTTATAGACTATTGTTATTGAATTATTTAATAATTAGCTGATAAAAAACTTTTTTTTTTTTACATTTAGCAATGCAACGATTTCGGATTAATGACATATCTCGGAATAGTTACCAAGGGCTGCAACGACATAAACCAGTTCGTGAACAAATTCAATATTTTGTACGATCGATCGGGAATGGGTCCTGGGCACATGAGACGTATGAGAAGTCTTTTTTTTTAAAAACCAGTTGATTGTTAAACATCTTGATAAATTTTTTTTAATTACATTTATATAATTGTAGGAGGATTGGGTGCAAGTCATTTGAGACGTATGCCGCTTGCTTTTTTACAAGATAATATTTTCTCCTAAACCGTTTTTTTCGTTCATCTTAATTCAGATCCAAACTTTATTACAATTCATACCTACTAACTAACTTATGCCTTATTATTTTCAATAAAGATTACAATTTTATAAATTAATCATGTCTTTTTTTACATACAATAAAAATTTATTAATACTCTAGGTATATACATCATAGGCTACAATATTTTATTTATTATTTTTATTTGATTTTAAAATCCGTTTTTTTTTTTATTAATAAGACAGACTTTTACCTATAATGGAAGACCATTTGTTAAAAATCATTTATTCAGGCCACTAAATTTTATTTTTTTTTTTTTTTCGAACTGGATATATATATATATATTATTTTATTGAAACACTAAAATTTTATTTTAATATTATTTAAAGTTCTGGTTCTTAAAATAACTTTGACTTTCATATTTTTTATTATTTATTTTTTTTTATATTAACTGTATAAAATATAGTGTAGATTATTGCCTGTTAAAAGAGTGACGTTCAAAAATAATCAGTCAATTTTAATAATAAGAATATTATTAATTATTATTATCAATTATTGTTTTATTTAATTTCTACGATGCTATTTTATTTTTTTTTTTTTTTGATATGCTCTGGTCGATACTAATATAAATATTTAAATACTCAATATTTAAAAAACATTTTAATCAATTATTAATATTATTATAAATTGAGCTGTTAAAAATAAATCCGTGCGTTTAATATTTTCGCTGAACTGTAATAATTTTAATAATAATAATAATTTTTAAAATCTTAATCTATTAGACCAGGAAGCAAGTCAACAGACAATTGACCGTAAGTCTTTGATGATAGCTCAATAAAAAATGATAAATATTTTTGAGCTAAGGACTAGGCTTGTCAACACCAATCAGTTCTTCGAAGAGGCTGTTTCGACCCTTCACTCGATCTTCGAGTGTGTGAACCGCGAACCTCAGCATCGCGGTTGACAGATCTCCAACTGTCCATCTTCTGTCGGTGAGGACTCTGCTCACAGTGTCAAGCTACGAATATTTTAATAAAATAAATTATAGTTATAAATTAATTTATCTTGTAATTATAAAAAAAATTTGATGATACCTTGGATAAATTCGGATTACCACAAGTGTAATAAATAAGTCGCGGAACTCCAGCCAAAGAAGCTGCTAACCACTGAATCACAAGTTTCAATTGCGGATCGCCTTTCAATCGTGATCCACAGCCCCAATTCCCGGTTGCTACTGGCAAAAGCCCACCGTCTTGAGGACTACTGTCTCCTGGGATCTATAGATTGATTTGTAAATTAATAAAAAAATTTTTAACATTATTTATTCAATTTAAGCGAAGTTGTAGTGAAATTATTAAAAGAAAACTTTGGAAAATCCAAAAGTGCACGCCTCATAATTTTAATTTCCACAAAAAAATGGTTTATTGGTACCATAATCTTAACGTAGATGATAAAAAAAAAATTAGTCCAGTATGATAATTTTTTCGACCAATTTCCCTGCCACATACACGGATCTATAAGCACAGATACACGGACATCGAGAAAAGATTATTTTTAATCTTGTTGTGACCAATGTTAATTATTTTTAATGTTAAACTATTATTTACTATATTAAACAAAATAATTGTTATTGAAATATATTTTATGTGCCTGATAGATTATTTGACTTAATATAAGTCCACTCATATTATCCTGTAAGTACGACATGAGTAAAAAAAAAATTAATTTCAGTTTCAAAAAAACTGCTTTTTTTTTTTTTTTTTTTGAAATGTCGAGTGTAGAGCACTATCTTAACGCTTCGCTTATGAGACGTGCAATAAGTGTTATGAGCAAGTGTAAAATAGTGTGTAAGAGTTAAGATTTAAGTCAGACAGATAAGAATGAGAGACAGTATTAGTTTAGCGAGAAAAATTAATCAGAAATATAAGTTATTTATTTAACCAGCTAGATTTGATAGATTCATTAAAAAAAAAAATTTTTTTTTGTTTTTATATGTATTCACCGAATTATTCATTCCTTCGACATCGCTATAAATATTTTTAATATTTATCTCCGGAAACTGTAGTGGCCGACTAAAAGTTGGTGATTCTTCTTCAAGAAGAGTTTCAAGCTCCTTTAGAGATGTTAAATTAATTGTCCATTTATTTCGCTTCGATTCAACTTTCTTTGGAGATTCTTGTACTTCAAAAGCATCCACAAAATCCTCCTCTTCAACTTCACGTTGATCCTCTGTGTCTGAGATCTGTGTCTTTGTTTCATTTAAATTTATTGTTACCCACTGTCTCTCATTCTTCGCCATAATGTGTAAATACTATACGCTATAAATAATAATTTAAATTAAAGAAAAAAAAATTCTTACCGACTGCTGACGCTTGTTTCTCTGTCTCGCGAGCTCGAGACTGAGGCTCCGTACAGCCAAAGCTAATTTGTGCTTCTGTTGAACGTCATTTGTCCCTATGAGAAGTTGGGGCTCGCCTTCCTGCACAGGAACACCTGCGAATGATTCACTCAAAGCTCTTCGCAATAGAGAACCCGCAAATTGGATTACTGCTCGGTCTCTTGCTTCCAACTCGCGGTTTTCATCTGATGCTATTGGATCATCCAACCACTTTGACAATTGCTCGTAGACTTCTTCCAATTCTGAGCAAAAATCTGTGTGTAATGATATTTATTAATTTTATCATGAAAAAATAAATAATAAATAAATAAATAATAATTATAATCACCAGAACTATATTCAGTACTAAAACTGTATTTGCTACTGTTATTAGTGTCTTTTCTTTGTAAAACTGGCTGCTGAGTATGTTTAAACTTTCCGAGCCATTTTTGTTCAGCTTCCAAAGATGCTTTTAAAAAATCTTCATCTACAGTCTCATCTCGTAATACAAATCCTCTAGAACCTCCTCTTCTCACTCTGTAAAAAAAAAAAAATTTAATTAAACATTTTTCAAAATAGATAAAGAATTTTTAATAAAAGAATAATTATTTCATCAGGTTCTGAAAAATAAAAATTTATTATTTATTCTATTAATTGATTATTTAATTTTTAATACATCAAAAAATTACTAGCAACCTGCAGTCACTATGCGACCACCGAGATTTATGAATTATGAATAAGAAAACTTTGGCTTAATGATTTTTTTTATATTTATAATCACACTAATAGTTTGGGTACTTTTTAAATAAATTTTAAAAATAATAGTAAAAAATTTAAATATAAATAATTGTAAGAATTAAAAACTTACTTAATATCTTGATCACCAACATGACTTCCAGATATACTAATTCCAACAGCGTAGCTGCTTTCACCAGAAGATTCTTCAGAGGATCCAGTCGCAGTGCTTTCTCGATTAAGAGCTTCTTTTAATCTTTGAGCAAAGGTTCCTCTTCTTTCAGGTGTGTCTAATTGATTGCTGTACTTGCGAGTTAATTTAAATTCTTCTTCATCTAAATAAATAAAAATTTAATTATATTTTTAATCAAAATTACAAATGATCATTTTTAATTAATCTAATTCTAGCAAACTAATTTAAATTCCAGCTGATAGTTTTCAACCAAGATTCATGAGCTGAATATAATTTTCTTTAACAAATAATTACAATAATAATTCGTCTTACCGTACTTTCCTGCAGGATGCTCGTCTTCGATAGAATCCCTGGCGCTGTGGAAGCTCTCAGTGCTCTGACTATTACAGCTCTCGTAGACAGACATTTGTCCCAAGGATTTTCTTGTGACAGGCAACACCTCACCACTGGACCCCAAGACAATGAATCTGCTCCGAGTACTGGCGTTGCTGCACAAACTTTTATTGTAGCCTGTGATCAGTTTATCGGGACTGAGCGATCTCTGAGTTGTCGAGCGTCCATTAGGCCTCAGACGAACGTCTGTCAGTGGATTTTCTATGCTCATGTCTTCAGACAAGTTTCCATTAGACCGAATATTATTGTTATTGTTATGAATAACGACTTTTTCTTCAGAGGTCTCGACTTCTGGGGAAGCGCTGCTAAAACTCTCGCCTATGGGAGACAGCCTCCGGGTTACTGGACACCCGTCGGGGCATGCAGCACCGTCCAGGCTGACCGTTTCCGTCGGACTCGCCGGCAAATGTCTTTGACGAAATCCTAGCAATGATTTATTCATCTCACGAAGTATATTGTCTTCTTCAAACTGTCTAAGTGGCAGATTTGAATAATTTTCGGCGTCCATACAGCAAACGGTAACGGGATTTGGATTAGGTATGCTCTCAAATTTTGCCTTTTGCTTGGGATTATTTATTCGGGATACGTGTCGCGCACCTTCGACTATCAACACTTCGTTGTCTTCTAAGGCCTCCACGGACAATATCACAGCAAGCATTTCTGGATGAGTTGCTATCTGGAATATAATTATATTTATTTTTACAGCTATATTTTTTTTTTTTAAATTACAAACATCGAAATAGTTTTATACAAATTTTTTAAAAATATTTTTTCATGATTACAATTATAATTTTTAATTTTTAAAATAGAAAAGTAATTAAAAAAAAATTCAATGAGCCAATTAATCAATTTTTCGAATTTTTGCAGCTGAAAAATGAAGAAGCTCAACATTTAAAAAATTACACTAAAAAAAAAAATGAATGACGATAACAAAAAGTGAATTGATTAAAATAAATAATTAATTCGTGTAAATTATTCACAATAATATACTTACTTACATGTACAGTTTCTTGGCTAATAGCGTCTTCAAGTACACCCTCGCCGAATCTAGAGCTCGCGAAGCAGACATGCAGAACTTTAGCGTCAGTATCGACTCGTTCCAACCGACCGACATGACGAATTGTCAAGGGACACAATGGCACGTTGCTTTCAAGCCAATCTTCAATAGTCAACCACTGTTTGGACGTCATCACCTAAATTCACCGAGCAAACATTTCCTTAATCAATTTTCAATTAATTAATTAATTACTTTATTTCGGTCAAATGGTTGACGGCAAAGGAAACCAATGTACTAATTTTACCTGCCTGGACACGAGCATCCGGCCTTCCAACGCTCCATCGGTTTCCAAAAACTCGAAATATTGGAGTATGCTTTGTAATTTTATCTTTTGACTGTTTCTGAAATATAAATCATTTTAAATTACTAACAAAGCTCACAGTTACTTCTCTCGCTACCATTTGATTTTTATTGTTACGTTTTTATAAAACGTTAAAGGTCAAAGTTAACCAGGTAACTACAATGTTTCAATCAATGTGACCTCTGGCATACATATCTGGTTACTCTCGTCTACTCTTTTGTCATAAGCTTATAAAGTTCAAGTTTTTAAATTGCGTGAAATAAAATTTCACTGATGTGAACTTTGAAATTTAACAGAATAAAAATTTCAAATTAATTAATTAAATTTTATTCAGAAAAAAATTTATGAGTAAATTGATAAATAAAATTGAAGCGAACATACACAGTTTGTTATAAAACATCCTAGTTCTCTTTCTATGAAATCTGTCATTTTATCCCGAACAAATTTTTTTTTTTATAGTTATTTCCTGTTTTTTTTTTTTTTCTACATCATTGTTTGTTGACCTTGTGTCTAATCAACTTGAAATTTCGCAATAATTTTTCATAAATTTCCTCACAAAATTATTGACTGCTTGCCACAATATCTCAATACAATTAATTAATTATATTACTTTAAATAAATAAGCCTTACAAATGAAGATGCTTGAAGAAATTAGTGAAATTAAAATCTCCTAATGTCGGGTGCGTTTTAACTGTGCGTTTAGGATACGTCGAAAAGAAGGCATTGGCTACTAGTGATGAAGCGAATCCATAACTATACTCCACATGGTCTCCTGTTGAACAACAATGACAATTTCAATTACTAACACAGTTCATTACCAGATTAAGATTAATTAAATTGATTAATAGAACAACATCAACTACAAGCCAAAAGGTACCTTGTTGCTGCAAACTAAAATAAAGCCCCTGAGGCGGTTTGGTATTCCTCAAAGCTTTGGCTCTCTCTACAATCTTGGGTATTGTCTTTACGAACATTTGTTCTCGTTCCCCTGGCCCTAGATCCTCATCAATAAACTTGGCAAACCCAACAAACAGATCGGGGTCTTGCTCATCTTCATCCGGGTCCAGGCTTATGCTGAAAAATAAAATAAAAAATATTAACATGACATTGATTAAATGACACAACTGATGACAGTAATAACCTATTTGTCCTTAATAGATATACAATTTGTATTTACAAGTATTTTAATTGGTATGTACATATTATATCACATACTATGTTGTCATTATTGATATTATTATTATCATTATTTCGATAATAATAATAATAATAATAATAATAATAATAATAATAATAATAATAATAATAATAATAATAATGATAATTTACAGTTTTAAATAATTATTATTATTATTATTATTATTATTATTATTATTATTATTATTATTATTATTATTATTATTTGGAATAGGAGAACGTCAGTATACTGTCCGGAAGAGGAAGATGAAGAGAAGAATAAGCAGCATAAAAGTGCGACGAACCTCGAAGGTTGTACGTATTTAACGTATCCAAAAATAAATTCAAAGTTTCTTTATCCCGAACTACTCGTTCATACACTCACTGCTCTCATACTTAAACTTACTACTAATGTATATAATACATCCAAGACGTTTAGTTACAGCTCGTGTCTACATATACACGATGACGAATAAGTAAAAGCAGTACCAGTAGCAACATTTCTATCGCTACCAGCAAACTGGTACAAAGCTAAATAACTAGTGTGAGATCACCAGATTAATATAGATGATACCCGTAGGTGAATAATTTTGGTCCGATGCATTTAGATCACCGATCTAGGGACACATACCCCAACTACCGTCCACAATACAACTTTTATGACAGCAACAACATATACATAGGGTTAACAACCAGATGAACCGTTGTAACCGACTTTAATTTTTTTAATAACTTTTCGTCTATTTTAATTTTTTTCTTCGTATTGTTGCGCTGAAAATTATTATTTTTAATTAGTTAGTTTATTGATTAATATTATTCGCTATGAAGATATTAAATAAATTTTATGTGTATTTTTAATTATTTCTTGTGAGACAAAATTTATTATTTATACGCTTTCGACGAACTCTCAGACTAAAATATATGAGAAGCTTGAAAGGAAACATTAATGAAACGTCAAAAATTAAGTTTTATTAAATTTCAAGGAATTAATTTACTTTTTATGAAGATTATTAAATTTAATATGTTTTTATAAACTTCAGAAGAAATACTAAAATACATTTACAGTAAAATTTCTGTCAAGTTTTTGTTATTTAAGCTTTAGTGCAAAAAAATTTTTAAAGAAGAAAATTTATCTTCATTCCAATGACCTTAATAATTTTTATTAAAATAAAATTGAATATTTTATTTTATTCAATATAAAAAAGCTTCAACTTCAATTTTTTAGAAGTGTAAGAATAGAATAAAATATTTCAGCTGTATTTTAAACTTGTATACTGAAGAAATAAATATAAAAATACAAATGTTTTCTTTGTGCAAGCTTTTTATATATTCTTCACAATTTTTAAACCAAATTCTTCTCAAAATTGGATCCTAGCACAAAAAAATTATTAAATACTCGACAAATAACAGCCATTAAACGATAAATTAATAAAAAAATTATTTTTAAGAAGACTATAATTAAAAAATAACAACATACTTGCACATATCATGAATCCTCTGCATGGCTCCAATCAAATCTTGAGGATTTCTGGCCAGAGCAGCTTTGTCCAGCTGTTTAACAACCGCCGGCCACCAGGGCAAATCACAGGGCAGCATCACCAGAGCCATGACACTGTTTTTATAAATGAATAATAATAATATTGAATAGTAAGTATTATTATTACATAAACACCTGGTAGGTATACTATTCTTCTTATTTAAAACCCATAATATCACTCTCGGTAATTTTTATCCGCGATAGTGTATTTATATACAACGTACAAAAAGTATAAATATAAGTTTAAAAAAAAAAAACGATAATAATAATAATAATAATAATAATAATAATAATAATAATAATAATAATAATAATAATAATAATTTACAGTTTTATTATTATTATTATTATTATTATTATTATTATTATTATTATTATTATTATTATTATTATTATTATTATTATTATTATTTGGAATAGGAGAACGTCAGTATACTGTCCGGAAGAGGAAGATGAAGAGAAGAATAAGCAGCATAAAAGTGCGACGAACCTCGAAGGTTGTACGTATTTAACGTATCCAAAAATAAATTCAAAGTTTCTTTATCCCGAACTACTCGTTCATACACTCACTGCTCTCATACTTAAACTTACTACTAATGTATATAATACATCCAAGACGTTTAGTTACAGCTCGTGTCTACATATACACGATGACGAATAAGTAAAAGCAGTACCAGTAGCAACATTTCTATCGCTACCAGCAAACTGGTACAAAGCTAAATAACTAGTGTGAGATCACCAGATTAATATAGATGATACCCGTAGGTGAATAATTTTGGTCCGATGCATTTAGATCACCGATCTAGGGACACATACCCCAACTACCGTCCACAATACAACTTTTATGACAGCAACAACATATACATAGGGTTAACAACCAGATGAACCGTTGTAACCGACTTTAATTTTTTTAATAACTTTTCGTCTATTTTAATTTTTTTCTTCGTATTGTTGCGCTGAAAATTATTATTTTTAATTAGTTAGTTTATTGATTAATATTATTCGCTCTGAAGATATTAAATAAATTTTATGTGTATTTTTAATTATTTCTTGTGAGACAAAATTTATTATTTATACGCTTTCGACGAACTCTCAGACTAAAATATATGAGAAGCTTGAAAGGAAACATTAATGAAACGTCAAAAATTAAGTTTTATTAAATTTCAAGGAATTAATTTACTTTTTATGAAGATTATTAAATTTAATATGTTTTTATAAACTTCAGAAGAAATACTAAAATACATTTACAGTAAAATTTCTGTCAAGTTTTTGTTATTTAAGCTTTAGTGCAAAAAAATTTTTAAAGAAGAAAATTTATCTTCATTCCAATGACCTTAATAATTTTTATTAAAATAAAATTGAATATTTTATTTTATTCAATATAAAAAAGCTTCAACTTCAATTTTTTAGAAGTGTAAGAATAGAATAAAATATTTCAGCTGTATTTTAAACTTGTATACTGAAGAAATAAATATAAAAATACAAATGTTTTCTTTGTGCAAGCTTTTTATATATTCTTCACAATTTTTAAACCAAATTCTTCTCAAAATTGGATCCTAGCACAAAAAAATTATTAAATACTCGACAAATAACAGCCATTAAACGATAAATTAATAAAAAAATTATTTTTAAGAAGACTATAATTAAAAAATAACAACATACTTGCACATATCATGAATCCTCTGCATGGCTCCAATCAAATCTTGAGGATTTCTGGCCAGAGCAGCTTTGTCCAGCTGTTTAACAACCGCCGGCCACCAGGGCAAATCACAGGGCAGCATCACCAGAGCCATGACACTGTTTTTATAAATGAATAATAATAATATTGAATAGTAAGTATTATTATTACATAAACACCTGGTAGGTATACTATTCTTCTTATTTAAAACCCATAATATCACTCTCGGTAATTTTTATCCGCGATAGTGTATTTATATACAACGTACAAAAAGTATAAATATAAGTTTGTTCAGGCATAGATCCATTGACTCATCACCCACTTGTCCTTATGGACATACATGGCCTAGGTGGCCTACACGTGCTTCAATCACTGGTATATTGACTCTTAAAACTGTTTATGAGGTTATATAATCCAACTTAGTGTCGTGTTGTGTTGTGAGCTAATTATAATACTGAAGTTAGCGGTCAGCTGTCAATTTAAAAAAATTATTTTAGAAAAATTAATTACAATAAAAAAATTCTTCTAAAAATTTTCACTTGTAATTTTTATTAATTTTCACATGTGAAACTTTTTAATTTAATTTTTTTTTAATAATTTGATTGCTATAAAATTCCAAAAAAATTTTTAATATCTGTCAACTTCAGTGTTATAGCTGATTCACTTATTTGCGGTGATAGTGATCATTGATTTATATTTTTATTTTTTAGGTTAGGACGCTTAGGCCTTTATAACAAGTGATTTCTATAACAAGTGGGTAGACACACCCGACGCTGGTGACCGAGGCTCAGCCATTGTTTCATAACCTGGGAAAGATAATACTTTAATTAGAAGAAATGAAATAAATATTTATTAACAGTGTCAGTATATATTTTTTTAATTTATAGATAATAATAATAATAGTAATAATATTAAAAATAATCATAGTTTCGTTATATTACATACTATATAGTATATAATTTTTTTTTTTTTTTTTTTTTTTTTTTTTTTAAAGAAGAAATGAAAATAAGATTGATACTTTACCTGCTCTGGCTGTTTGACGGAACGTTGGGCTGAATCGGGTGTAGTGGTTGAAGACTACGGCAAGTGGATGTCTACGCTGATCCCCGGGTCTCTAGTACGCACGTCGACCGCCGCAAGCACAGAAGCGTTAATCGTGACCGTGCTTTCTCACTCGCTTTTGGCTTGTATTTTTAGATTAGCGCCGGCGCTCTGCCAACCCCTATATAGAATTTCTCGTCACTGTGACGCTCTGTAAGTGTACAGATGTATTAATAGTAGTGGTTTAGAGTAGTGTGTAGTAGTATAGAGTATAGTGGGAATAGTAGTACAAGTTAAGAAGTAGTAGACGGGTTAATGCTTGTTATTGTAGAATGCCCCATAGACGACCTCTTAATCGATCCTTTCTGTTACGTCAGCAGGAGTCGTGACGTAAGCAGGACTCTAGATTATAGAAACACTGTTCAAGGCCTTGAGTTCTGTTCCAGCTTTATGAGTTGTTTATGAATGTCTGAAAATTTTTAAAAACATCTCAACAAATTTTTTTAACATTTCTTCATTTTGAATTTTTTTTTTTTTAAATAATTATTATTAATTTATCATAAAAATTATTAATAATAATAATATATAAATAATAATAATAAATTTATAAATCTTTAAAAAAATTAATAAAAAATTTTTCTGAGCATCAAAACTTTTTTTTTTTGACATTTCTTCAATTCGTAATTTTTTTTTTTAATTTATATTAAAATTATTATTAATTTTTTCATTAATGTCACTGTTCTATCAATAAAATTGTTTTAGTACATTTTTTTTTATTATTTTTAGGTTTATGAATAATGAAGATGATGAAAGAAGAAAGAAGGTGTTACAAAAGTAGAAAAAAATGAAATTACATGCATAAAATAAGCTGTTTTATTCTTAAATTGCTTGAATTAATATTTCTTCTTTAAGAAAAAACAAAAATTGTTTATTTTACTCCTAATTTTAATTATAGTTGCAAATAATGATTTTTTAATTTTATTCGACTATTTTTGACCTAAGAAGAGATTGATGTATAAATTTAATGTACTGTTACGTAGCAATTAATTTTAAGTTAAACTTTACATAAATCATGATCACAAGAAAACTCAACACAATCTTTGGATTGTGTTTTGACGTATGGTGTGTCTTTTAATGTCACAACACGAATTGTTCTCATTTTTCTTGCTGACTTTCTCGATGCAACAAAAAAATGACGAAAGTACTCACGATTTTTATATTTTTATGAAACGATCAAGTTAAAAAAATTGGAAATTGTTTGTACTTTTTTACGTCTGTTATTTTAAGAAATCTATTTGTGGTCTAGAAAGTTTAGAAATTTACACTAAAAAATTAAGTTAAAAATATTAATTTTTTAATTAGCTGAATGCGTTTTAACCTTTTTTTTTCTACGTAATTTAATTAAAAAAAATTTATTATTGGATTACTTAAAAATCAGAAAATTAGAATACTAGAAAAAATTGTTAATTTTACCAACGATACTTTAATATCCATTAATATAAATAATTTAGTTAGCGCTAGAAATTAACAATGAAGAAAAATTCAATCAATTCCTCCGACAGAAATTCTTAAATTTTTATTTCGTAAAAATGCATTAAAATAATTGATTTATGAAATATTGAACTTTTA